>CM023095.1:32251129-32327243 GCA_013103745.1 Gardenia jasminoides
TATGCTTATGTGTTATGTATTTATGTTTTTATTATGTGTTTTACTTGCTTTATTATCATGTCTATATGTTTTATTATGCAAATGTATTGACGCACACATTAGTCCAATGGTTGTGGTTCATCCCTAACGTCATCACACTAGTCCAACACTAGTTGTGGCTCACTTCATGTCTCTTCTAATCAAACAAGGAGAACCTTTGAGACGAGGGCTAGTCCAATACTGCTTCAAGGCCGAACCATGCATTAGATACAAGTTTCACACACTTTTCACAGATTTCTTTTCCATTTTTGCATGTTATTTTCTCCCATCAGTGTATGCAAACATGTCATTTAGTTTTCTTTATAGATTACTTTTTTAGGGCATTACCCTTTGAATAAGGAAAAGAGAAGTATGGCTCTAAGTCTTAGCATAAATCTATGAAAGAAAAATTAAGTCACTAACTTAGTTCCCTAGCTGACCCATTATGTTGCATTATCCCTAAAGGGCATACATGTGCATTATTTAAATTCTACCAAAATCATTCTTTTAAAATCAAGTTTCTTTCTTCATGTTTAGATTCAAACTCAAAATCCATTTTAAAATTTCATCTTTTGAAAATCAAGTTCCTTTTGCATTTAAAATTCATCTTTTCAAAATCAATTTCTTTTCCTTGAGATTTTATAAAATTGCATTTCTTTGAAAATCTAATTTCCGTTTCTTTTGAGGTCTCATCATTTGCATTTCTCGTGACCTCCTCGAGGGATCAAATTTGGATGACATAATTAATGTGGTCAATTCCAATCAAATCTCAAGGAGACATTTTTCCCCGTCCGACCCAACATTAGGTTTAGGTTTTGCATATCATATAGATAACATTGAAATTTTAAAGTTAGAATTAGGAAATTTTAACTAAATCACCAACTAGCTTTGGTTAGAAGGTGCCTTAGAGACAAGTAACAGATCTTTGCCTCTTTCTTCAACCCGTGCTTTCACTTTTTCTTTTTTCAAGACCTGAGTCCTCTAAAGGGTTTTCTTAATTTATTTTCATTAATTAAAATTTTTTGGGTGACTTGGTACACCTAAACTCTATACCAGTGGCGACTCAAATTTTTTCTAAAACCCTTTTCTAGACTTTTGTTTTGGGTTCAAATCGTCGCTTTTTTTTTTTTGGTCCCATGACCCATTTCTTTTATTTTAATTTTTCAAAGATCAAAGATCAATTTTTTTTAACTAAAGAGCCTTTTTGAACTAAAACCAAGCAATGAGGTTTCTTTCCTCTCAAAATGGTAGACAAATATGGTTGACAATAGTATATATTGTAGATATGTCACGCAAATAACTAAATTTTCAAAGAGTCTTGAGTTTTAAAGAAATTTCTAAAGGATGGTAGTTTTAGACTTTTTTCACAAGGTGAAAAATATATTCATTGAATGTAATGCTTGCTCAAGAATGGCATTCATAGGATACATATTTTTATTTTTACTTTTCTAGGCATATATTTCTCAAAACTTGCATGCATTGAATACTTTTTCAAAAATTGCATTCGCTGAATAACTTTTTTTTTAAGTCTCACAATTTGGGAACTCTTTTAAAAAACAACCACCATTTAGGAATTTACTCCGTCCAGTACCATGACTGAGCAATGCTTTAATTGTTGCATTGTAATTTTGAGAGAACTTTTGGTCAGTATCGTGGCACATTAGTCCCTTTTCATCATGTTCTTTAAACATTTCTCCCTTTGTGGGCCGGACGTTGCAGAGAACAAATGGGTGAACCATCTTGTAAAGTATGCTAATCATACTGTTAGGACCGGTCCCCAGAAATTTATGAAATAGTTTTTGACAATTGCAAAAGACAAATAACAAAGCAAAAATAAATAAAATAGAGACACAGGATTTACGTGATTCCGTCAAATTGATCAATGTCCATGAGCGAAGGGGTAGCAAATTCACTATAACAAAAGAGAGTACAACAGAAAGGATAAAAATGTTAGGAAATAATTTCTAAATCCAAAAGCACCCAAACTAAAAATACAAAAGAACCTAAATAGCACAAAAGGTTTAATGGCCCAAAATTCCACAAACTTGCTCTTTTGGTTTGATGCCTAACCAAAACCTCTCTTAACATTGAGTCATGAACCCCACTAAAACTCTCTTGAATGGTGCCTAAGGCACGTGGGCCGGTATCCTTGGTACATAGGCCGGTACCTTTGGCACACCTTAAATTCACTTAAACCCACTTTATTTATAACCACCAAGAGGAGAGATTTCTTTATAAAATATCCGATGTGGGATACAAAGCCACACCTAACAAATCTCCACCTTGGCGTGTATCCAATATCGACAAATAGCAAATATGCTCCACCTTCTCGACGAAAGTCCCAACAGATCTCAACGAACCACGAAATTCCCAACAGACCCCAACGAATCACCAATAAACTAAGATGTGTTGGCCCCAAATGCAACCAAAGGGGGGTGAATTATATTGTTTAACAAGACAATCAATTATAGCAAGAATTCACCCTATCAAACAAGTACAAACTATTTCTCAAGTATGCACAAAAGTATGTCAACTTAAACACAATAAAGATAACACAATTGAGTTATAAAGAAAAGAGATATAGAAAGAATTGCAAACCAAATTTCCAAGTTGCACCGAACTTGGATAAAATCCACTAGTAGCTTCTTCAATTGTTGGTGAAGCTAACCAACTTGTACAAATGAAGGTTCACTCCTTCCTTACCCTAAAGGCCTTTAGTTGAGTCAAGGAGTTTTACAACTATCCTAATTAACCCTCAACAAGCTACAATTGAAAGTTCACTCAATCAATTAAGAACTACTATTACAAGTGAGGCAACCTTCACCAAGGTTTTACTCCTCCTATTGAGTAACCTCACAAACCCCACTTTTCCCACACCTATACAACAAACAAAGAATATTTCTACCCAAATAATTCACTTGTAAACTTGTATTTCATGTAGGCAAAAGTCTCTTATCCTCTTGAACTTGTGGGTATTTATAGAGTATGAGAAATGGCCTCAAGAACCTCTTCAATGGTCAAAAATATGGCTGTTAAAAAATAGCCGTTGGAGTTATCGGACGTCCGACACAATGTTGTGCGTCCGATGCAAGCGTCCGACAGGTTCTTCTCAACGTTTATCGGACGGTCGATGGATTTTGTGTGTCCGATAGAGTCTGTGTCCGATGCAGGTCAGAGAGTTTGGATTTCATCTTTAATTCTATCGGACGTCCGAAGATGATGATATGCGTCCGATAAGAGTGTCCGATACTTCCCCTATCTATCGAACGTCTGGTACTTCAGTTTGAGTGTCCGATAGCGTGTTCTCGACTTTTATCGGACGTCCGATATGTGCTATCAAGCGTCCAACGGAGTTGCATCTTCTATTGATTGAGTTCTTCAATTGCATCATTTTCACCAATGACCTAAACTGCCATATTTCTCAATGGAAGACATTAGATTGAATTATCCAATTGTTTTGTAACCATCAAAACCTGGGATCAAGATTAACAAGATGCCAAAGACTCAACGGGTCCCAACTGATTAAAACTCACAAAAGACTCAGCATCCCAGCGGTTAAAATTGCGAATGCGGTAATCTTGCTCCACCTTCTCCAAGAAACCCCCTCTGATCTCCAATGGGACTAATAGCTCTTTGTCACAAAACCCAATTGAACTTCGATAAGGCCTTTTTCTTTACTCTCTGTATTGATTGTCACAGAACCCAAAACCTGAAACCTGATGCTCTGATGCCAGTTTGTTAGGACTGGTCCCAGGAAATTCACGAAATAGTTCTTGACAATTGCAAAAGACAAATAACAAAGTAAAAAATTAAATAAAACAGAGACACAGGATTTACGTGGTTCAATCAAATTGACTTACGTCCATGGGTGGAGGAGAAGCAAAATTCACTCTAACTAAAGAGAGTACAATAGAGAGGATAAAAAATGTCAGGAAATAATTTCTACACCCAAAAGTACCCAAACTGAAAACACAAAAGAGCCTAAATAGCACAAAAGGTTTAACAACCTAAAAGTCCACGAACTTGCTCTTTTGGTTTGATGTTTAACTAAAACCTCTATTAACATTGGGTCATGAATCCCACTAAAACTCTCTTGAATGGTGCCTAAGGCACGTGGACCGGTACCCTTTGGCACATAGGCCGGTACCTTTGGCACACCTTAAATTCACTTAAACCTACCTTATTTATAACCACCAAGAGGAGAGATTTCTTTATAAAATATCCAATGTGGGATACAAAATCATACCTAACAAATCTCCACCTTGGCGTGTATCCAACATCGATAAATAGCAAATATGCTCCACCTTTTCCATGAAGGTCCTAACAGATCTCAACGAGCCACCAAATTCCCAACAGACCCCAACAAGTCACCAATAAACTGAGATGCCAAGGATTCAACGGGTCCCAACGGTCAAAACTCACAAAAGATTCAACGGATCCCAACGGGTTAAAATTGCAAACGCGATAATCTTGCTCCACCTTCTCCACAAAACCCCCTTTGAGTTCCAACGGGACTAATAGCTCTTTGTCACAAAACCCAACTGAGCTCCAATGGGACCTTTTTCTTTACTCAGAGTGCCATCGTTGTCACAGAACCTAGAACCTGAAAATTGATGCTCGATACCAGTTTGTTAGGACTGGTCCCAAGATATTCACAAAAGAGTTCTTGACAATTGCAAAAGACAAATAACAAAGCAAAAAATTAAATAAAATAGAGACATAGGATTTACGTAGTTCGGTCAAATTGACTTACGTCCACGAGCGGAGGAGAAGCAAAATTCAGTATAACAAAAAAGAGTACAACAGAGAAGATAAAAAATGTCAGGAAATAATTCCTACACCCAAAAGTACCCAAACTGAAAACACAAAAGAGCCTAAATAGCACAAACGGTTTAACGGTCCAAAAGTCTGCAAACTTGTTCTTTTGGTTTGATGTCTAATCAAAACCTCTCTTAACATTGGGCCATGAACCCCACTAAAACTCTCTTGACACATAGGCCGGTAACCTTGGCACATAGACCGGTACCTTTGACACATTTTAAATTCACTTAAACCCACTTTATTTATAACCACTAAAAGGAGAGATTTCTTTATAAAATATACGATGTAAGATACAAATCCACTCCCAATGACTGTTCTCTTGTCACAATTGAATAATGAAATGATCCAGCTTTGGTCCTCAATTAATGCCTGGAGATTGGAGGCATGTCCCTCAGATTTTATTAAGGGATTGTAGGTTTCTATGGTTGACATGATCTGGCGATCTGAATCTCAATATTATTAAGAGGAGATCCTGTCTGTTAGTACCGTAATAAGGTAACAACCAAAAGGTCCACCATCATTTTGTCTACCTCTTTTCTTCACCATTGATCAAAATGTAATCTATCACAATGCCCCTTTTCTTCACCATTGTTCAAAACGTAATCTATCACAAGTCACAAATAATGAATTTAGAGTAAATCTTTCTTACACCGTCGATCAACTCTAATTGTTCATAAAGTAGTGACATAATATAGCATCGGTTAATTATTTTGTAAGTCATTTAAATTTTTATAAACTATTACTATGAAATAATGCACATTTCTAACACTAAAATCCCAAATTGCTGAAAGCTTCCCTCTCTCCCTCCCTCAATCTCCTAACTCCATGTATGTCTTAAATTCTCCTTTAAATCATTAACCTTGAGTATGTAGTATAAGACCAATCTAATATGACATTAGTTACACTTGTACTAATACCTATTAGGTACGTAGTAGTTTGTGAACATAAATGGTAGGAGGAAACTTGAATTGGTAACAAGACAAAGTATAGTAGTAGAATGAAGTAAGAAAAATAATATGTTTGCATATGACATATTTGATATTTTTACTTTTTTTTTCTTCTCCTTGTCATTGTACAATTTTCTGTAGTTAAAAATGTATACATACTACACCTAAATTTTGTGCGACAAACCAATATTAAACAAACTGATATGAATCAATATTAGATCTTCACACCAAATTAATCTTTTAAAGGGTTTTAGTTATACTGGGGCCTTGCTAAATTAAATGTTATTCCATTCCAAGATACCTACCAGTTAATTGAGTATCCCTTGTTTGGTAGGAAGGAAAAAGAATTAATACCTTTCCTGGTAAAAAAAGGATGCTATTTGAGAATAAGCAGCAGATCCAGAACAGGAACCTACCCCATTTCCTGATGAATTAGTTGATATATCAAAAATTCATCAGCTAATCAACCCCATTTTCCAGATCTTTTGGAAAGCAAACTCTAGGGTTTATTTTCTCTCTGATCAGGAATACCAGGATAAACCAATGGGTCATTGGCCCGTTGCCCACCACGAGCCTCTTAAAGACCATGTGGGGTGGCAGGTTAGGATTTCAACCCCTACTCCCATCAAATTGCCACAAAAATGTGGCCATCACTTCCAGCATCCCCCCGAATTGTACAATCCCCTTCTCCAAAGGACTTTCTTTATAATAGAATAGAATTTCAAACTAATTGTACAAGATTCCTCATTGTAATAAAATAGAATTTCAAACTAATTGTACAATTCCCTTCCCCATTAACCCCTCTTTGTAATAGACTAGAATTTCAAAAAAAATAAAAATAAAAAGGTATACCAGGATCTCGATTTCCTCTTCTGTGGATGCACCGGAGTATGACCCGGGATGAGAAGAGAGACTTTTTCTCCGGCAAGCTTTCTCTCATAAAGTTAAATGTGTCTCAAGACAAGGGACAGCTGTTAGAAAGGGGGTATGATCAATAGAACCCGGTTGGACTCGAGTTGGGATAGTGGTGCCCATTCTTAATTAGCTCCAAAAGGGTTCGGCTCATGCGAGAGAGAATATCCTAACTTAGTGATCGGTCCGCTAGTTCATGCAAATACGAAGAAGTTATCACAGACGAGCCACATGCAAGGAAACTTGCACATGTGGCCCTGGCCGGGCTTTCGTGAGGTATCTAATAACCTTACCTTTGCTCGCTATTGGGGTACCTCTCCTAATTATTGCATTTATTTTGAAATAATTTTTTTAGGAGGGATAATTTTACATATTTCGGCCAATTACCCTCCTAATCTTACAATCCCCTTCCCTAGAGACTCCTCTTTATAATAGAATAGGTTAAAAAAAAAAAAAAAAAAAGGAATACCAGGATCTCTGCTATTGTATTTTCACTTTTGTGGGGGAGGGGAAGAGAGAAGGTGGGGAGGGGGGGGGGGGAGAGGGGAATCGGGAGGGGAGACAGAGAGTCTCTTTGCAGTAAGCAAAGTGTATTTGTGAAAAAATATTCTTGGTATGAGATCAACCAAACTTCATTGCTAGAAGAGATAGACAACTCAAAAACATATTCTATACAGGCTGAGCAACGTATCAACCTAATAAAGAATTAATCCCAAGTCATCACCTTTTCCACTCGAGTATTTCCCCAACATTCAAGCATTGTAACCAACTAAGCATTGTTCATAGGCCAATATAGACGTATAAAACTGTGACACAGCGTAAGTAGCAAATACAATGACCGAGAATCTGAAAAGCTACCAACCATTGATAGCAGCAATCCTATCAACCATTGCACCTGAAACCAAGGGCTTATAACTTGAGCTTCTTGTACATCAGTACTTTGAGTACAAGTTTCAGCAAAGGTTATTTTACTGAAATGGATCCCACTATTGTGAATATAACTACAGATGTCTACCTAAGCCCCATTTCCTCTTCCCAACCCGTGGAAGAGTTATTCAAGTATTCACCACTTTCTTCCAATTAGTAGAGTACAAACGTGAAAAAGAAAACCAAAAAGCAAGTTACACATTTCTGCTCCATTCGTAGAATCATGATGATGCTGCTGCCGATAAAAGATTTTTAATTGCAAATAAATCAAGTCTTTATTCCAACTGACAAATGACAAGAAGACTTCATGTTATGATGAAAGAACAAGTGTATACTACTGCCCCAACAAGTTGGGGCCTGATTCAATCAAACCAAGTAACTTCTTCCCTAAACTTCTCAATTGATCATATTTTTATGAAGAGCCATATAAGTTGCGCTGACAACGATCACATACATTAGCTACATTATGAGAGACACTAAGTGGCTTCTTCTTCTGCATTTGTGGTAGATCAAGTTCCAAAACATCATTTAGTGCTTTTGAACCTTCTTGAAGCTCATCCAAGCTGAAAACAACAAATCAGAACTTTGAGTCTAGTGTCACACAATCAGAAACGGAACTTTTATTGGTAATACTACAACATTTGAAGTTGCATGCATATGTAAATATAGAGGTACTCACTAATGCCCTGATTTCCATTACTCATCAATTATTGAAGTTTCTTAAAGAAAGTCACACCTCAAAATGCTGTTTTGTAACTGAAGAAAAACATTTGTGTAAACATTTTTGAAAAGAAAAACCTGCTGCAGGAAGAGTATGCACAGGGTGCTTCTCCTAATAAGTTTTTTCACAAAAACTATGCTACAAGCAGAGAAGTCAAGAGTAAATGAGAAAGCAACACAAATTTCAGCTCCAAAAAAAAAAAAAAAAAAAAAAGCCAAGAATCTAATAACTTAGAAGCAGTAAACATCAAGCCCTTAGCATATTGACCTAGACACAGATAGGAAGTGGTACAGAATGTTTTCATGATATTAAGATAGTATACTACAAGACTATTGATAGTATTTCCATTTCTAGTACCTAGGAGGAGTTATTCAAACCCGAAGTTCAAATCAGAGAAGCTATTTTTCCTGGTAACTTTGTTCCCCATTCAGCAAGGCAGTTCTAGCAGTAATTATCACAAAATATCATGGAACTTGCGGATCCAAGCTCTCCATAAATATAAGTTAGCATTATAAAGCAACAAAATAAGCCATAAATATTATAGCAAAAGCAAACTTAAGCCGTTTTGTAGAGCATAGTAACTTATCAGTTAGGCAAATAAAGGAAACAGAAAATTTTAACAATTAGTTTTTCTTTTTTCTTTTTTTTGGTCAGTTTCCCAAAATAATAGTATTATTTTGTTATATCGGTGAAAGAGATAATCATATGCCACCAAACAGCTTGTAGATCTGTTTGGAATAAATGACTGACTATGATCCCGTGAATCAAGTTGATGATGGGAACATGGATGAAAGAAGTCAACTGTCATCACTTAAGGTTTTTTTTTTTTTTTTGTTCTTTTTTTCTTCCCTCTTAATACGCAAAGCTTTTGATGGATGTTAAACTCTCTAAACATATCAAGGTAACGGTTCATTTTATCCAAAACTGCAGACCTGAAAAATAAATAATTTGGATCTCAATAATAATTTTTTTTGACATAAACATAAAAGTGAAGGGTAACTTTAATATTGTTGATAATGTTTAAAAGAAACTTGGCAATCTACCTACAGTAGAATAGACCTAGAAAATAAATCTTTACCTTATTTTTGTGTAATAATTGATTCTATTCCAATGACCAATAATCAAGGAGCATGTACTCTATAAACTCAATACGCTAAAAGTGAAATAATCCCACCAAGGACAAATTTGGAAGTTAAAAGGTTCATTCAATAGCTATTTGGCAACTTACATACACTCAACAAGTAATAGAAGAAAATCTACCTTTCTCAGGAATGAATTTTTTGAGGCTAGTTTGAGAGAGAGAGAGAGAGAGAGAGAGGTGATCAGGGCTAAATTTCATTTTAGAAGTCTTAGTTGAAGAAATTCGAAGTCTAGGCGTAGGGCAGGCAGAAACAAAAGAAGAGTAGGTTTGCTTTTATATGTAAACGTGGCTACACCAAGCCCAGGAGGAGAGAGGAAACCAGAATGTATGGTTGGATTTGCAACTTAAACAAAAGCAAAAGATCACCCGCAGCTTTTCAGCATTTTCACAATGAACACAACATATTCAAGATTCTAATTCCACAAAACATATTAGAAACCATAAAAACTGGAAGACAGAACAAACTATCATTCACAACTGACTCTAAACCAAAAGCTTTTCTTTGATTATATATTCTGAGTCTTAGGTTTCCAAAGAGGCCTACATGATAGCTGTTGCATCAGAGAGACTCATAGACTAAAATGAAAAGAAAAGACAAGAAATTGTCACTTATGAGCAGCTGAACTTGAGGAAGTATGATAACAAATACCAAAGAGAGTGAACCTTATATTTTTTCCATATCCTACTGCCATGTGGAATTATAACTTCATTAAAGGCTTATGCTTAAGACAATCAAAAGAGAGAAACGACTAGTGACAGCACCAGGGAATTGTTTTTACATATTCCATGGCCAAATTACCACCTCAAAGTTGCCAGCACAAGCAGTTTACCCTTGAATTCATCAATCACTGGCCATAAACACCCACCCATAACAAGTTCAGCAAAAGTTAAAAATTAACTTCCAACTATGACAAATTTTTCTGCAACACCCTTTGAAACCCAGTTCCCTGTCTCAACTATATCTTTCAGATGCGGCTGTAGGGTTTTGTCTGCTTAACTGGAGAACTAAGGAAACAGAATTCTGATATTGGAGGAGAGAGACATGGAGACCATACTATACCTGATATTCTACAAAAATAAACTAAAATTCCAACTGGGATTGACACATCCCTGCTTTCATGGTTAAACTATAGACTGAAGGAAAAATACACAACAACAATTTATACACCAAGGCATCCAAAAGAGGGTGCGATTTGTCTCAACTATATCTTTTAGACGAAATGCAGCTGTGGGTTTTGTCCAGTTAACTGGGGAACTAAGGAAACAGAACTCTGTAATATTGCAGGAGAGAGACATGGAGACCATATTATACCTGATATTCTACAAAAATAAACTAGAATTCCAACTGGGATTGACACATCCCTGCTTTCATGGTCAAACTACAGACTGAAGGAAAAAATACACCAGAACAATTTATACACCAAGACAATATCCTAAAAAGGGTGCAATCTGGACATTGGATGATGGACTTCAGAATCTAAGAGAGGCCTCACTTCTCTTCCATGTTTCATCTCACACTTCTATTTTAGATGGCACCAAATCAACAGTAGAATGCTGCAAGACTATGGGTTCATTTCACAACATTGAAAGTATCTATTCATTATAATGAAATCAAGTCTATCCCTACCATACCTGTGGCCATGATGGCCATGACTGCAATGCGTGCCATGTTAGTGTTCCTCCATGTTATCATTTGATTCTTCAGTTATGAAGGCAAGCAAAAGCAAGATAACACAGCACAATAGATTTTACCTCTATAAATCAGCCCGACAATCATAGTAGTTCAAGGTACAGAAGCGGCAAAGATGATTAAATGTGTCCCAATTCTGATCCACCCGGATATCACGGACTTCAAGAGCAAATATGGCATGGTTCAAGACTCCGCGTAAGGAGTGGTACACAAGGAACTGTACTAAAGATGTCTAGATACCGTGAGCCATATCTAGGGTGATAGTCCAAGAATCAAGAAGAGAAAAAGATAGATGGAAAGGTGGAAGATGCCCTTTTCCCATTCTTCCAGTGCCAAGGACAATAAAGCTGATGCAGCACGAAAGAAGCAACAGCCAATGAAATCTGATTCTGGAAAGAGAATATTGAGAATTTGAAAAAGAGAGAGAAACAGGAGTTTAGGAAGATGCGAGAAAGCAAGATAAGGAGGAGCAATAACAAGATTCTAGGAAGTCCACCTAGATTTCCTTAGCATTAAAAACCCAAGATGAGTTTACTTATTTCTAAAAGAAAAACATTACTCCTTCCATCCCAAATTGTTTGTCGCATTTCAGGATTTCAACTTTTTAAGAATAGTGGCTTGATGGTGACGTTAGTGGATTTGTTTCCAAAGTTGCCCTCGAAAATTTAGATTTCAAATTTGAATTTGGTATGATATATAGATAAAGGTAGGGATAACATTCAAAAGGAAGATCAAAAGTGACTATGGTAAGATGACAAAGATTTTGGGACATCTCAAAATGGAAAGCACGACTCTTTGAATGTGATGAAGGGAGTATAACTCAACCAAACAGAATATCTTTGCAGTCTAAATATAGTATTACAAGCTAAGGAATCTTAGTGGCTAAGCAAACTAAATAGCTAAGAGAACCTAACAACTAACAAACGTTCAAGCTAACTTGGAGAGTCATTCTCTTAGGTCCTGGCTTACAAATAAAAACTGTCAAGGAAAAAAAAGCCTTAGAAACTGTGGGCAAGAGGGACAGACATAGAAATGCAAGGAGTTGAGTTAGGTTTTACAACTTTATGAGGCAGCTGCAAACCTAAAATCTTTAGGTGGGCAAGAGGGACAGACATAGAAATGCAAGGAGTTGAGTTAGGTTTTACAACTTTATGAGGCAGCTGCAAACCTAAAATCTTTGGCACCTAAAAAACTGTATGACCAGCCGCAAACCTAAAATCTTTGACACCTAAAAAACCGTACGACCTTTAAAATGAGATAATCATAGTAGGACTGCAAAGATGCATCAAATCAATAGACAAAGAAAACAGCAACAGAGTCCACAAATTTATACACTGGAATTCCAAATATATCCTTTCATCTTGCCTTTGCATTCTGTATCAAAAGCATTCAAGTGTAAATTTACTTGATTTAGGTTACTGACAGCAAGAATGGTAGAAGGAAAATCAATAGCAGCACCAGAAAGAAAATGAACACGTTAATTACTTTGCTCTTCCTTTCCGTTTGCTATAAGGTTCACTTACACTTAAACTTATGGTTGT
Organism: Gardenia jasminoides; assembly: GCA_013103745.1. NCBI lineage: Eukaryota > Viridiplantae > Streptophyta > Magnoliopsida > Gentianales > Rubiaceae > Gardenia > Gardenia jasminoides. The sequence continues at coordinate 32,263,848 of CM023095.1, forward strand.
ACAACTGCATGACAAATTTGCATGTTAAACCATTCGAAAATACTAGAATACAAACAACAGACTAGTTCTGTGACATCATTATTATTGGTACAACTGCGTTGAAGATTATAGGAACTAGTAAGAGGAAAGAAACACTAATGAATGAACAAAAATCAAAAGGAAGATTTTATACCTCATTGAGAGTGGAGGAGTCAATCTTATAATAGAATCATGAGTGGGCTTAGCTAGAATTCCCCGGTCCTTTAACTTCAGGCATATATCATAGGCAGTCACCGGAAACAAGGCCTTGCTATTAAGCTCCACAGCATTGAATAGACCTTTTCCTCGTACTTCCTTTATGATTTCAGGGAATTGCTGCTGTACTATCAATAGCTGGTGCCTGAGCTCCTCTCCCATTCTAGCAGATCTGTTGAAAGTTAAAAGGGTCTAGCAATCACAACATCATCTTATAAAAACTAAATCTACATGCTGTATGGAAATTGTTATCAGAGGAGATTTACAAACAATAAGAATATTCTTAACTTAAACAGATATGATATTACAAGGTTGAATTTCAAGACAAAAAGCAAGACTCCTATCATGTGCCACTGATATTTCTAATAATGATTTTGCCCTTTGTTTAATGCTTAATGAAGTGAGTAGAGTTCTTAATTTGTACATAGAACCCATTGAGCATTTAAATGTCTTAGGGAAGCAAAAAACTTATAAATTTTGCAAATTTATTTTTTATAATATACTATCTGTACGGCCAGTCACTGTCTGACAAGTGACAATAAGAAAGTTTCAGACAGTTTTTAAGAACGAAGAAAGTGCCATAAACAAATTGAGATATCTATTTTAGGTAGTCAGGGTACTTAACTAAAGTATGCTAGTGTGCACAACAACCTAGTCATGCAAACGGCCAAATGTAGCCGAAGGTGTAACTGAATGGTATCAAAGCCACCTGCTTGGTCTTTAAGTCGCAAGAAGCTCCTAATTTAACAAGTTGTTTCACACAGGAATAAGGGGCTTAAGTTAAATGTCTAACATGCTTGACTTTTAATGCCTCGTATAAGTTGGATTATCTGTTTGGAAGACAAAGATGAATGTCAAAGTAAATTCTGCTCATGGGCACAGGTGCATGAGGGTATGAGAAAATCCACTAAGTATGAGTCCTCGAAATCTCCTCTTCAGTTATTTGTACATGCAAATCATAAAAGGTTTAAAGAGCTTGATACCTTTCAGCAAGCTTTTCATCTCTAATCACGTCTAGTGATGCAATGGCAACTGCACTTGCCAAAGGATTTCCTCCAAAGGTGCTGCAAATGATATTTTAGGGTATGTCAAGCAATGTAAATAAGCTCCAATAGCTTCTTATAGGAGTGGGATGAAGTTTTAGTTGAAGTAAATCTTCAATCCGAACAAACCAAAACTATACAATGAGAGTTCACAAAGTAGCAAATTTTGAAAAGCGTTTTGTATTGTCAATGGAGAACAAAACAACTACTTGTACATCCTCTCTTAATGCTGACAGTTTTCACAACATTCCATCTCATCCAAGTGTTTATTTCCTCTTCCTCACATTGCATAAAAGTATTCGACATGGCTCAGTATTTGTAATGAGAGGAAAACCAAGAAAAGTTATCTGTAGTAACTAAGCACAGTAAGGCAAACCTTCCATGCTCCCCTGGCTGGATACAGAGCATGACATCCTTGTCTGCAAGTACCGCACTCACAGGTAGCACCCCACCACCAAGTGCTTTCCCTAGTATCTGAATCAAGGATCAAGCAGAACATAAATTTATGGGAGTAAACAAAAATAATAAATGAGTATATTAATAGACCAAAACATGAGGCATATGAAAAACTCAATGGACTATAGTTGACTGAATATCTGATGAATAGTTTTCTGCAGTTCAGGAAAGAAAAGAGAAAAAAAATCCAATATCAAAACTGTAGAAAAAAAATGAAATTTTCTTTAAAAAGAATTGTGTTAGTTCCTTAAGAAAGCTGGGTCAGCCACGCATTATTTCTGAATTAAGATGCATAGTTACATGCAGTTGAAGGGTAACAGATGTCCAAAGTGTTGGTCAAATCTGTAGAAAAAAATGAAATGTTCTTTAAAAAGAATTATCTTAGTTCCTTAAGAAAGCTGGGGCAGCCACACATTATTTCTGAATTAAGATGCATGGTTTCATGCAGTTGAAGGGTAACATGTCCAAAGTGTTGGTAAAGGGTTTATATACATCCATCAGTCCATGTTACTTGTATCATTAGCCGCTCTCCAGAACTTATTTATACTCCATGTCATCATTTTTCTGTACCAGCTGGGAGAACAGAAAGACTTGTGCATTTGTACTCAGGCACAAGAAATAGGGATATTGATCATTAAGCAAGTTGAACTGTGTTTACTAGACCTAACTTCTAGGGGACTTAGACCTAAGCAATTTGGGCTGCAAAATCTTTCCTCCAGTAGGATTCTTCAAGACCAGATCCTTGGTCAATGAAGCTCAAAAGAGTAAGCATCCAACTGGTAAAAGGTGGTAGGATAGAGTGATATATATGTTCAATGTAAGAGTTCTTTTTTTTTTTTTTTTTTTTTGGGGTGGGGGGGTGTAGAAAGAGAGAGGCCCTTAAAAGTGCATTGCAAATATCATATCAATCATTTGCATATGTTGGTTACAATGCTGGAAACAGCTCCTATGTTCACTGTTTTTATAATCATTGAACATCTTTTTGCTTTCTCCCAAAACTTCCTCAGCCTATCCCACCTGCCTCAAATCTTTTCTCATGTCCTTTGCATAGAGGTTATCCTTTTAATCAATCTCTGAAACAAACGCCCACCTTTAAACAGAAAATAATATCTGTAATACAAATATCACCATAAGATATTAGATTAGGATTAACTAAAAATTCTGGCTCCTTCATTTCCACATCCTTTTTATCTCATTTACGAAGATAATATTCCTTATTTTATTTGGGACAAATAGTATGGAGACCAAGGCTTTCTTCAGAAAAGGAGCATTTACTTAGATGATCAATACTAATTGAATTAGCATCAATAGAGAAGTACTTGAAAAGGCCTTAGTCAATCTATTTGGTCAATAAACCACTCTAGATTAAAAGATTTTATACAAATTAAAGCTTTCACTTTTGCAACTATGTTGTTTTGAAGTTGCAGAAAATAAGGCAGTTCATGATCAATGTCTGCTTTTGGCATTTTTTCTAATGGAGTCATACTTCTTTCTATGCTGTAAGTTTGGATGCTGAGAAACGGTTCTTATTTAAGGATATCATTAACAGGTTCAGGAAGGCTGCAAATGAGTCCTATGTAACTTGTTCCCTATTTGTTTCTTTTGGATACCACCCCATTAATTTTAGTTCTTGTCCTCATTGACAAAATTGTTTGTTGCATGGGACATCAAAATATAGTGCCCCAAGATACCATTACAAGACATTATACGATTTTAATATGACCAAAATTCAGACACTGTACTTTTTAGTTTTGACAGACTATATAATGCAACAAGCCCCATGTCCACAACTACGGTTGCTTCATGGCAAAGACATTAAAAAACATGATTAAAAATAGTATGTCCAAATTATCCAAGGATGCATAGGGAAAAAGCTTGACCTCATAACAGCCATCTAGTCATTCGCCAAATCGATAGGAAGAGACTAGCATGAAAAGGAAAGTGGTGCTAACTTATATCTCATTGATCGTATGAAAAAAAATTTATTTTGGAAGGTCAATGCTCAAACAATCATTTCAATATGAGAAGTAAATGAAAGTCCTTACAACAACATCAGGGCGGACTTCCTCCCAGTCACAAGCCAGCATTCTTCCAGACCGTCCAAGGCCACTTTGTATCTCATCAGCAATCATTAAAACATTATATTTTGAGCAAAGATCTCTAATAGCCCTTAGATAACCATCCGGAGGAAGTATAACCTACCATCATAAGCCAAACATTACCGAAGTAATGAAAGTTGGAGGGAACAGAAGAGTTCTAGTTACTTTCAAATTTAAAACTTTATACAGTTTTTTGAAGATAACAATCTGAAGATAACCAGAAAAGTACAGAACATACCCCTGCCTCCCCTTGAATAGGTTCAAACAAAAACCCAGCAATATTTTCTCCTTTTTCTGGATGCCACGAAAACAGAATACCAATAAGTCCCAACCATGAATAACTGAAATAAACAAGGTAGTGGCCCTTCAAGGATGCCAGATGTACATAGACAAACTAACACTTGTATCGAGCACATCAGATCAAATGTAAACTGCAAATATAGCATTATGATAGAGTAAATCGGCTCATACAATCACTAAGGGCAGCATGAAAATTAAGAAGCTCCACCATACATACCTCTAAATATTTTCTCAAGGCCAACTTCATCACCAAAATGAACTTTAACAAGACCAGGCAACAAGGGCCAAAAGCCATTAGTAGCATCATTGTCACAGCTCATAGATATAGCTGCCAATGTGCGACCATGGAAACAGCCACAGCACGAGACAATGATAGCCTGCAAGATAACAAAGTTAAATTCTCTCATCAAAAGAACATCTCAAAACGTCAAAAAAATAAATAAGCAATCAATGACTATGACAGATACAATCTTAAATGACATCCAAAAAATTAACTAGATCTAGAAGAGAAAATATAAAACTTCAACTCTTCCTGCATTTCAAAGTAAATATGATCCTTTCCATTCAAGATATGCAGAACAAAATTACTAACTGTTCATAAGTTCAAAGACGTCAACCACCCACTCCTACTACTGTAGACATAGTTCCAAATTAGAAACCATACGGAATACATAACACAAATTCTAAGTTACCCAAGTAAGTGAAACACAAAATTACACCCCTAAGCCACCTAAGTTTCACATGCAGTAGAGAATTAATCAAAATTTTTCCGTGGTCTCAACTCAAAGGTATCTTGAAATTCACACCAGCCTTAGGGTTTGGACAGAAGTCTGTTCATATATACGGCTCAGTGTCTGAAGAAAGAATGGAGCGTGATAAAAGCTAGTAGGCAAGGCAAAACAAGTACCAGAAAATAACGAAAGAGGTATCTGCATGAGGATAGAAGCTTTCAATCACAAAGACACAGAAAGGAGTTGAAATTATCATACAAAACATTGAAAAGGAAGCACTATTGTCAGTAACAGCATAAGGGCATAATTTGGTAAAGAAAGAATAAGTCATATCTAGCCAAACTATGGGAATTCTCCTTTTAGAAGCTCAAGCTTGATGAAGTACACTTCGCAAGTTGATAACTTGGCAAAGGCAGCGAAAGGTAGTCCAACAAGCAGAAATGAGAACCCGTCTTGTAATACAATCAGATGCACCACAAACTGTTGGGCTTCCCATAATGTTGCACATTTTCTATCCTAAATCAGTATGGTTAAGAAATAATATTATCAGCTCAATTTGAATATTATACTCTCCAATCACAACCATAACAGTATCTATCAACATGAATTCAAAGTAGTTTTACTCAGAAAACATGGAAGCATCAGTAAGTATGTTAAGCACAGCAATTAAAACTACTTCACTCCACAAGAGTTAAAATATGCTCTCCTTTGCTAACTGTTACAACTTGTATTTCTTGATGAACCTCTGTTCTTGAATTTCTGAGGAAATCTTTCCACTCTTGAAACTGATGAAATTGTTCAAGAAAATAACTTATTACGCTTCAACACAACAATAGAACCATAAGTAGTAGGAAGTATGATTCTTTTCCCTATTTTTGCATCCAGTATCACAGTTCAGCGGCTTAAAGTTGCTGGATAGAAACTAAGGACGTAGTGGGAGCCTAGAAAGAATATGCTTCTGAAACAAAGGGAGGCCTACGGTAGCTCAAAGAGTCTGTAGTACAGTCGAAAAGATGCTAGATTGCTGTTCTTAGCTTAGGAGTTTTTTGTTTGAGCTTTAGAAGTCAACAATACTTTCTTCTTTTATAGATGGCAGCATTATTCTGGTTAATGATGCAAATTAATAATTAATTATATCCAAATAAATAGCTTAGACAAATCTTAGAGTTTAGTAGCCATGCAATTCTAATCTTATCACGTTACATCCAGGTTAGGGGACCATATAGTCTATAAAAATTTACCCAATTAACTAATTCCTTGACAGAGTTGATTAATGAGAATTTAACTAGACTATGAGGATATTTCATTATTGTTACCTTCTCATCTACCTCTGCACCAACTTCTGCATCTTCTCTTATTCTCACCCACATCTGGTCACATGCACTATCCAAGGAGGCAAAACAGCCTCAAAATTCTTAATATAAAGCTGCTAAGTAAAAGAGAGTTTCCTCTAACCGCATGCTAGTCCAATCAGTATGTTAAGTCCACTTTATGCTTCAAAACAGAGAAAGGTATAGCAAAAATCTAGATAAACACAAACTCGTCCTCATTCTCATTACATTTCCAATGTAATTTTAGTCATTGGGACCCATGATTTTTTTATCATCTGTACATCCACTCTCAATCATCAGGATTATTTGGATCAATGCATCCTTTAGCACCTTGCTAACACATTTAGCAACACTGACTGTCATTTACCTTCTCTAGAGCCTAGGATGACACCTATTCTTAGATTTCTTAGTTAGAAATACATAAACTCTGAATCATAACCACAATTATCAATTTTCTCCAGCAATCAAACAACAGTACCATGTTTAATTTTGTTCCTTCTTATGTATATAAATTATTCTTTCCTATTTCTTTGGGTTTTTCTTTTCCTTTTTCTCATGATGCTATATTCTTTCTTCTCTAATCAATACAGGAACACTATCCTGTGGTGCCAAAATGAAATCAAAAGTGAATTTAATGGCAGAAAACAAAAATAAATGAAGTAGCAAATGCACAATTTGAAATTGCAAGCAGTTTCTTCCAGTTATAAGAAGATAGCAGGAGGCCAAAAGCAGCCAAATACATAACAATCAAAACCAATTCTACATGAGGTGTACACATCAAAGAGGGACTACGCCCTGTTATTTTGAATATTGAAAAATAGGTGCAGCCAGAAACTCAATGTTAGAATCATGAGGATGATGAAAAGTTAAACCAGGCAATCTCTACATCCTTATTTTACAGTCGTTCCTCTTTCCATTGCAGATTCAACTGGACTCTAGCTACAACTACCATGTTTCAAGTTTAGACGAGTAAGAGGTTCTACTCATGAAAATCTTGAGGTTTATTAGCTTGAAGAATTGAAGGAAAAAAAATGTTGAAAAATCTCTCAAAGTTCAAGAGGAGAGTCTTAGTAATTATGCAGGATGACTGTAAAAAGAGGCAACATAGAAAATTTGTAGTTTTCAAACCTATTGCTCCCAGAATTGACAGTAGAAAAACTAGTTGTCATATCATTTGTCTTGTCAATGATGAGAATCAAGGAGAATATATTTGCCAAATGCTGCTACACAATGAAGGAACAAGAAGTATAAGAACATGAAGTTTATACTAGAAAGGCAGATTTTGTATTTGGTAGTATAGTGCTCTACACAACCTTAAGATGGAATTTCTAGCCAAAATAAACTTCAACTGGTCTTTTAATCAATGTTCAGTACTTAAGTTTTATAGTTTGAATTTCTAAGACTTCATGATGAAAGGATAGGAAAACAATGAAAATATACTGCTCCTTACCATTATAGCATGTCTAATAATGCTGGACAGTCCTATTAAGCACGAGTTATAGCTAAGAAACATGTATGCCACATAAAAGAATGGCTTCTACAGTCGAGAAAACAGCAAAAGTTGTCAGTAAAAGATATTAAAGCTAATCTTGAACGGATCACTGTAAGTCTTTCCTCTCAGTTAAGCATCTTGGATGTAGAATATACATTTCTTACAATCTTTCACCACCTATTTAGTCCATCTAAGGGATAAATTCAGACAATCTTAATAATTTGGGAGAGCGAGAGGGGAAGGAATCTTGATGTTTAAAAGTTTTTAATTCAAAAAATTTGTTTCAAAGCCCAAGTCAGAAATTACAAAACATCCAAGTCCTAGATTTAAAAGATAGTAAAAATTCATTTCCTGAAATGGATCGGAGAATGTTATTGCAACTACCACCAAATGATTAGCTTAGATGGTTGACCCATATAAACCATACTATTGTGCAAACTCAATCAAATCCTGTTTAAGCCTGACACTCTGCCTTAACTTCAGCCATCATCCGAGGGTCATTAGCAAACACATCAATTGACTCTGTTGAACATGACATCAAATCTACTTACTTTATCACCAATTTGAGTACATATCCATCTCCCACATAAAGAATCTTCCATCGGTTGAACTAAATAAAAAGGGGGTATTTTATCCTTCATCTCCCAACCATACCAAACTTCTGCCTAATTACATATTTACAGAATCAAGAGCCGCAGAAGTGAACTGACAGCAGATAGAAGCGCCATGGCTAGTTTTGGAATCACCTCATAATTTTTGTCATCTCAATTTGAATAGCCAGTATAATTGTTGGGCAATTGAAATTTAGAATAGCTGGTCTGACAGACCTTGACACAAATGCTACTGCCTCGCCCACCAGAAAGTGAATGAAAGACCACATTTGAGCAGTTTCAACTATTAGTTTTCTCCTAATGTGACAAAGACCCATAAATACCCAACCATGCAGATTTTATACTATCTTCACTGCTAGTGGTAGATACTGTAATTAAAATAAAAGATTTAGCAAGGCTGTAGCATTTACCAGGGAAGCAGAAAAAAAATTTTTGTACCTGGTCTCTTGGTATTGATTTCTTCATGTATCCCCATTTCCTTGCTAATTTCAAAGCTGTCTCTAAACCTTCAGCACCTGTATTCATTGGTAGCACCATCTCATATCCAAACATGCTTGTTAGACACTCAGCATATACTGGAAATCTATCATTATAGAAGGCTCGAGAACTGAGAGTGAGCTTTTCTGCCTGTTCTACCAATGCTTTCACAATCTTGGGATGGCAATGCCCCTGCAGCAAAATATTAAAAATCCAGCATCGTTCTAGCTAAGATCAGCCAGACAAAAATAAAGTGCTTTAACGTGTGACTCATCCAGTCACTGCCATACATTCTAGCTAAAAGATTAGGATAGTACAGGAAACACAATATAGAGAAACAACAGAGGGCTTGCCATTCAACCAAATGAAAGGTTTTCATGAATAAAGTTGGTAAGGAAAGAAGTTAGGTCGTTAGATGAAGAAAAGAAATACATAACTAAGTTCTGGTAGGTAAAACCGACAAAAAGACATCCAACTTTTGTCACTAACCTTCTCCTATCTTTGTGTTCCATTTTCTCTTTTTTATTTTTACCTGATTTACAGCAGAGTAAGCAGAGAGAAAATCAAGATATTTGTTCCCTTCTGGATCCCATATGGAACAGCCCTTTCCTTGAGAGAAAACCATAGGAATTGGATGATAACTGCAATTACAAAAAAAAATTCTATGATACCAGTATACTGACTAATGGAAATTTATGTTTAGAATGACTGGGTTGAGATCATAACTTTGTCAAAATCATTTAATGCATCAGAAAATTCTGTATTCAATAACTTAATTTCGGAGTTTCTTGAAGTTTTCTTGTACTTTAACTTTCAAAGCTTAGATGAAGAAAAGTGTTTTGGATAATGATTGCAATTATAATACTGTGACCAGTATCCAGAATAGTGGAAAGGGATGTTTAGAATGACTATGATAAGATCATAACTTTGCCAACATCATTTAATGCATCAGAAAGGAGTTTCTCAAAATTTTCTTTTACTTTTAACTTTCAAAGCTCAGATGAAGAAAAGTCTACAATGATCTCTCTTTATCATTGAAGACATTTTCCTTGAGTAAGCATTCACTTTCTTCACTGTGGATTTATGAATCCATTTATCAGAGAGAGGGGTCTAATCTGGTACAATGGCCTAACCAGAGACAGCAACCCATCATTACCGAACATTATCCTGAGCAACCACTCAAACTGAACCAAACAAGAAAACATATTAAAACAGTACTTGAAGCTATCTATTCATCCTGTAAAACCATACCCACAAGAAAACTGTCGAAGTGTTTAGAATTTCTCACACATTTTGGAAAACCTTCTACAACCCTATAGCAGGAATGGATGCCCATGCAAACTCTCAGGCGTAGTTTTCTAGAAAGTAATTGACCGTCTGTCACAACATAAGCATCTGTACTCACACTTTATATATTTGCTTAATTAAGTTTCAAATCTCATTACATCAGCTGTACCCCAAAATGATATAGTATTGCCTCGAACCGACTTTGGACAGGAAGGAGTTCCAGGAAAAATGGAAAGGCATAACATATTCGAAGAAATGGGTTCTCATGCTCTCCATTCTCTTCATATACACTTAAAACAGTTAGCACACAACTAAAAACTCAACTCTCATTTTAGAGGCACTATGTTTTCAGGAACAAGATTCATTTCAATGTCATGAATTAAGATAAGGAAGGGTTAAAGAAAGTTCAGTGTTTTAATCTATACAAGAAATACAATTTTCCACATTGAGATTTAAGTACAGGAAGACATCTTTGCATCTAAAAGCAAGACACTTAAGGTTGAAAATTATGATTGTTAGCATCAAACCCAAAAATCAAACGTGTTTCTTTAGTCTTTTATTTATACCAACTCCCATTTGAGGAAAATTTGATAGTACCACATTGGTGTACAGGTGAGGTAATTTATGTTTTGGCCCCAACAAATTCAAACTAAACCTGTAGAAACTAGTGATTGATTCTGATTAGTTGAAACAATACGACAGATTACATCTCTAAAATAGATTATTTATTTGTTCAAGCACAAGCAAAAGATCAATTTTTGATGATACAAGAAATGCACACTCAAGTTGAAAGCAAGTTGTAAGGGCACTCTTGCCATATATTGCACCTACTGGCAGTATCCGATTTTGTCTATGAATACCCCATGTAACCTCACATCCATAACAGCAAAAAATAATCCCAAATCACTTTTATTCACTTCTCTCTTCATTATCAATTTATATCAGAGTGGGCTTCCAAAGGCAAAAACTAAATAACTAAATTAGGTTTTCTGATCATTTTCTCATGCAGGCGCCCCAGCAAGCATTAGCCTGACCACCCAAAACATTTCACCAAACAACATAATTAGGAACATTTCACCTTCAAAAGGGGTGCTCCTATTTTATTGTTTTACCTGATTTTAGATTTCAATTTTCAAAAAACAATTCTTTTGATGTTCTCGTTTGCTCTTCAATCTAGATTTTAGATTTACAAAATAGGCAAAAAAAAGCTGAAATCAAGAATCAACCAAGATTAAGTCTTGCTGATTCTGATTAATCAGTTACCCGCAAAATCTACAGCCACTGAGAACATCCCCTATGCTAGCTTTGACATGCCACATTTCCACCATCCCGCACATAAGAAGCTCACAACTTATTCCAATAACAAATCATAAACAGTTCGGAAAGCCACAGAATCACTGATTAATATGCAAGAAGAACAAACAAGCAATACATAGCACACGATAATTTAAATATTCAATCACAGCCCAGACTGTACTTGTGAGCACTGCACTCATACTCCAGGTTGATGAGACGTTGAGAAGACGAAGCTGTGGCTGTGCCTTGAGGGACAGCACTGAAATTCCTAACATCCCTTCTCACACTGCTGCAAATTCTCTTCAATAATTGCTGGTAAGGTCTCTTGCTTGCCATCTCTTCTTCAATAATCTGCTTCTGAAGTTCTGTTTTTTCACATTCTCTGTTTCTTCTTATTTTCTTTTTTAGGGTTGCATGTATCTTCTGAAGATAGATTTCGATTCTTTAATTTGTACAAATTGGTTAAGTAATTAAAGTGATTGATTCTTATCGGTGTCCCGATGTGTGTGAAGAAATGATTCTTGGGGCACTAATTTTCAGGTTTTTCAGCTTTCTGACAGAATGTGGCCAAATCTTCGCAGATATCCGTCTTGAGAGGTGGAAAGTGTAACGGACAAAAGGTTACCTAATTTGGGGGAATTGTGATTATCAGTCCCAGTGCACGGGTCACATGTCAAGATAGTGCCTTTTATTTCAACCCAAAAAAAAGAGTAAATCTAGGGTGTATATATTATTATGGTTGAAATTATTGAATTTATGACATACATAAATTAAATTTTAAATTCAAATTTAGTGTTATTGTTAATTGTCCTCATCTCTGTATTCATATATAAAAGATTAATTCAAAAAAGTTTAATCTCCTACCAAAATAATCTCTTATCTAAAGTTAAAATTGATGTAGCACATCTAATGGAAATCGGATCTTGCCTGCCTGCTGCCATTGACTAATTAGGAATCCTAATAAACACTTAATGTATTAGGAAATTATAAGGACTCCTTTAAATAGTTTATGATAGTTTTTCTCTTCTTTTGTTGTAAGATAAAATTGTCACATATTAACTATGATAGCTTCAAAAAAAAAGCAAAAGATAAGTAAATAAATTTATATAATTAGACAAAGAAAGGAGCCTTAAAATTACTTTTTTCTTCTGTTAAATGTTAATTTCCACATAAAATGAATTTTTATGCACTGCAGTTAACTTTGTACAATACACAAAAAGATTCCATTTACTATGGCAATTTTATTCTTCAAAAGAAAGAAAAAGTTGGTTTCATTGGTTCTTTTCTTACTGTTCTTTCCTATTTTCAATTCTACTTAGGAATAATTTCAGAAACCTCTTCTAAAATTTTTAACAATTTCACTAAGTACTATTTAGGTTTCAAAAATTTCATCTATCTCTCATGATTTGGCAACTTTAGTAACAAAACTTTAAAACAACATTGAATTGGTCAAACTTTTAAATAGGCACCCCAAAATTTCTTCATGTAATGTACAATTTAATTTACTCTCCCACACAATTGTAAAATAATTTAGTACAACTATAAGGAGTGTATATAAGATTTTTTTCATTCAATTTCTCTTGTTTGATTAGTGTCTATTACAATCATTCTATCACTATGATAGTGTACTATTGATGGTGAGCTATTGGGTATATAGATTTCTATAATTGATTGTCACAAAAAAATATATATATATTTCTTCGAGTTTGTGGATCTTTTCAGCGATGCAGCCACCATCATTAGCTTGTGGTGTTGGCAAGTTTCATTAAGGTATTGCTGTTTTTCATGAAAAAAAAATGGGCACCACAATCAAGTTTAATTCAAGAGTTAACTTGTAATGAATGTCATCATCCAATAGTAAGTTATGGCAAATGGTTGGGGCAGTTGTGGAAATTCCAAGATTTTGCTAGCAAAACTTCAACTTGAGGAATAAGAATGAAAATTGAAAAGAAAATACACATTTAAAATCATTATGATATAGGCAAATTAAAGTGGGGAGATACGTTCACGAGTTAAGATTATAATAGTCATTTTAAATAGACAACTAGACAAGGGAGATAGGTATAATTTTTAAAACCTTAAGGGTTCTCAATGAAATTATCAGAACTATTAGGAAAGATTTGTGAATGATCCCGCTGTTTATAGTACTAGTATTCAAGTACTCTTTAGAACATTATGTTTAGATCTAAATTTTAAATTTTTTACTGAATACAGAAAACTTTTTGGTTCGTTCCTTAAATATTAAGATTTCAAAATTCTTGTTCTCCCTACCTAAAAGAGAAATTTTTTTTTTTATGATAATAGTCATTGGACCATTCATACTAATTGACAAGCACTTCGGCTTACATTAGGATTCCCATCAATAACAAAGATTCGGTGTATTTGTAACCGTTGTATCTATCTACCAAAATTCAGTGTATTTGTAAGCGTTGTATCTATCTACCATTTATGGGTAACAAAGATTCGGCATATTCGAAGTGTTGTATCTATCTACTACTATTATTATTATTATGTGCATAAATATATCAAGTTCTTAATGATTTAATGAATTTTTTATTAAAAAAATATTTCATTCAATAAATTTACATTAGTAGCAGAAATACATCAATCTAATGTTAATGCTCCAATATATCCTCCTTCCAAATGAATCATTATAACCCAATAGATGTGCACATATTTTCTCACAATCAAATTTGATTAAAAGTTAGTCTAAAGAGAAGTTTAGATCTAATAACTTGCAAATTTAAGAAACCAATGTACAAAGCCTCAAATTTCACCAGAAAATGACAAAAGTAAAGAAAAATCTCACAACGAAAAATTTTAGGAGAGGATAAAACTCGCACTAGAACAATTTAAGAGAAAAAAAACTTTTCACTCTGAGATCCTATGGAAGAAAAATCTCTCGTTAGGAAATCTAAGAGAGAATTTATTCATAGAAAAGAAACTAAAAAACAAGAGAAATGGCTCCCATGGGGAAAGACCAAACAAATCTAGAGGAAGGACTCCCCATGGGAAAAGATTAGATTTGTCTAGTCTCTCGCATGGGGAGAGATAGAGGAGATTTTTATTGGAGGAGAAAATAGTTTTAGAGAAAAAGAGGGGGCTAAATTATGAATTGTTCTACTTAACAATTTAATGGTTGGACAAGCAAAATATCAGCCTTTGGTAGGGATGTTCCTCTGCTGGTAATCAAAAATTTGGTTAAAAAAATTTTAGTAATTCAAGAATTAGTCCTTTAATACCAATATCTAGTCACCTTCTGAAATTTAGTTTGGTAAATTGGATCAAAGAATTGGTAATTTAGTAATATTTGAAATTTAAAATGTCAATATTGAGCAAAATATTTTTAGTACACCTTGTAGACACCAAATTTTGACTATTTCATTTGTTTTCCTATGTTTTTATCTATTAACGTTTAGTTATTTATTTTTGAATTTTCTAACACATTTTTCTCATTTTTGTAGGTTTTTCTTTAAAAAAAAAAAAAAAGTCAAAACGCTTCTGGCGATAAGTCCAGTAACCAGTCCGCGTAACTTGATCAGAAGCGAAAAAAAATGACGCGCGCGTTTCTTCCAGCCTTTCCTTCCTCATTTCCAGCTGTATTTTTGTGTCTTTGGCATCAAGTAATCGTTTTAGTTAATGCCCAAATCACCCTTGATCCTTAAGACACAAATAAAAAGCATCCAATGATCAAAATTAACCCAAGAAAATCCTCAAAGTATCCAAGCCCTTGGTTGTAGGTTTTAATGCCTATAAATCACCCATGTTAGGGTTTTCTGGAAGAAGGTGAAAGAGAGAAAGAGAGACAAAAGGGAGGTCAGAGAGAGCAAAAAAAAGAGGAAAACTGGGAATTGGAGGAAAAAGAGAAGAAAGAAGAAAAGGAAAGTTAGGGTTTCATACTTGAGAAGATTATTCTTGAATTTCTGCCCTCCTCTTTCGTTTAGATTCAAGCTTCGATCAGGTAACATCCTTCTACTTTATTTACCGTTTTTGATCGTAAAATTATCGAAATTTGGACCTTTGGTGGAACCAAGGTCTTGAATAGTTTTCTTTTAGTTTATGATATTTGATGATGATTTATTAGTTGTTATATGAGCATGTTGTGTTTATAAAGCCTTGGTAAGGCTCATAGTCTTGTTCTGACGTTTAAAATCAGACGTTTGATGCTTCTGTGTTGATTTTGTTGTGATTTCAGAGAAATTTCTGAAAAAATGTTCTTCGCGTTTTGAAGATGTGAAGAAACGCGGACTTCTTGGATCCGTGAATGTCCCGTTTCTTCTTGAAGGTTTGAAGATGTGAAGAAACGCGGAGTAGTTGCGCGAGACGATCCACAGCTAACTACCTCGCTTCTAACGATTCTTCCCTTCCCCCTTGTTGTCCATTTGATGATGCTGATGCTTAAGATTTTGGCCTTCTTCGGTTTTAACTTGTTTTGACATAATCTGAATGATGATGTTTGATGCTTTGAATGGATCCCCTTGCCTCTGAATATTTTGTTTGTGTTATTGTCAAAACTGAAGCAATCTTCCCGATGTTTTGAAGATGGGAAGAGATCTGGCCGATTCTGGTGAGTCGCGCTTTCCCCTCTGGACTTTAATTTTTGCTTGTAACGCGGACTTAGTTGCGCGGCTCCCGCGTTTCTACTCCGCGTAACCTCTCTGTTTCTGTAGATATTTCCTGCTCTTTTGTTCCAAAATCTTACTCTATTTCCTAGTCTTATCTGTGTTGCTTGCAGAATCTGTTTAGATACCCTCTCTTTGAATTTTTGATTGGTTTTTCCTTTAAATTGGTACCTTGATCCCTTTTGTTGATATTGAGTCTTAGATAACCATTCCCATCATTTAAGGATTCAATTAAGGCATCACATCAAGGGATGGTAACTTCTTTCTCCTATTATGTGCTCTTGTGTGTTTTTTGCACGATCTTGCGTGTTTTAAATTAAGTTTTTCCTTTGCTTTTTATTCATGCCTAGTCTTTATTTATGTCATTTAATTTTTGGGTAAATCATTTGGAGGTCTTGGATGCCAAGTTGTAATAGATAGGTTTAATTTTGTAAAAAGTGTATTTATTCTAGAAAATGTAATAGTTAGATTATTATTCCGAATTTTTCCCTCTAGAATGTATTTAGGCTCCCCCGATGTAATAATTAGTTTTTATATGCTTATTTTGCATGCTTGCATGTTTATGTGTTTACTTGCTTTTCTAGGGTCTTGCATCTAGATATTATGCCTATGTGTTATGTGTTTATGTGTTTTATGTGTTTATTCGCTTTATTATCATGTCTACATGTTTATTGTGTAAATGTATTGACGTCACCCCACTAGTCCAACGCTAGTTGTGGCCTTTCCTTTCGATTTCTCACTAATCCAATGTTAGTGAGAACTTTTAGACGAGGGCTAGTCCAATGCTAGATCCTTAAATGCTGTTCATGCATTAAATACAAATTTCACACACTTTTCACTTTTAGAGTTTCTTTTCCATTTTTTTGCATGTCACTATTCCCCCATCCCGTATGCGAGACATCTCATTTAGTTTTTCCTTTTCGTAAAAATAGATTAGTGCATTTATGGCATTACCCTTTGAATTAGGGAAGAGAGCAAGTATGGCTTCCTAACCTTAGCACGCTTTTATTTCTTTCTATGAAAAGGAAAATTTAAAGTCACGAACTTAGCCCCCCTCACCCATTATGTTGCATTATCCCTCCTTAGAACATGCATGTGCATTATTTTAAATGCTATCAAAATCATTCTTTAGAAGTCAAGTTTCTTCTTCATATTTTAGCAATTCAAAGTCAAAAAACCGTTTTTCTTAAAATTGCATCTTTTGAAAATCCAAGTTCCTCTTTGCACTTGAAATTGATCTTTTCAAAAATTCAATTTCTCTTCCTTTGAGATTTTATAAAAATTGCACTTCTTTTTGAAAACCCTAATTCTCCTGTCTTTCTCGAGTTTCATCATTTGCATTTTTCGTGACCTCCTCGAGGGATCAAACTTGGATGACACAACTAATGTGATCAATTCCAATCAAACCTCAAGGAGACATTTTGCCCCTCTCGATCCAACATTAGGTCTAGATTTTTGCATCCATATAGATAACATCCAAATGTGATAAATTTAAAGTTAGAATTAGGAAATTTTTAACTAAATCTTGCAACTAGCTTTGGCTAGGTTAGAAGGGTGCCTTAGAGACGAGTAACATCAGATCTTTGCCTTCCCTTCTTTCAAGCTGTGACCAGACCTTTTCTCTAATTTTCAAAGACACGAGTCGTCTAAAAGAGTTTTCTTAGTTTATTTTCATTAATTAAAACTTTTGGGTGACTTGGTACACTAAACTCCATACCAAGTGGCGATTCAAATTTTCTAAAACCCTTTTCTAGACTTTTGTTTTGGGTCCAAATCGTCGCATTTTTGTAGTCCCATGACCCCTTTCCCTTTCTTTTTTCAAGAAAAACCAATCTTTCCCTTTTTCCATGAAAAAATGGGGCGCGACAGTTTGGCGACTCCACTGGGGATTTTCCTAAGAGGGTCCGAGCACTTGATTTAGTTGATTATTTCGTTCTTCTAACTTTCTTATATATCACATTTGGATGTTTTAGGTTGCATTCCTTTTTGCTTTTCTCTTTTAGGGTTTTCCCGCGCAATCACTCCTTACACATCGCGTACATGATGAATGAATTGTTGTTTATTTATTTGTACCGCGCCTTGCATTTGGGGTGGGTGTGCATCTACCCTAGAGCCTCGAGAATGTTTGGTATTTGAATCCCTCCTCTCAAAGGGAATCACTTTCATACGTGCATATGTATTTTACTTTAACCCTACTTTTTTTTACTTTTAGTGGCTTGTCATACTCTTCTATTAGGATTAGGATCGATCCACTTGGACATGTGGCCGTGCACGTGCGTGTAGCAATGTCTAGGGGATCACTCGAACCACCGACTTGAGGCATTTGGATTGATGACCTTTTACCTTTTGGTCTGAAGGTTTGGGAGCCTGTAACCTTCATTGAGTCTAGATGCATTAATAAGCTCAACCTCATGCATCCATGTTAGAATTGCCTAGGGTAGAGTCCACCTTACCCTATTACGGATCACTAGACACGAGAGGAGGGATTCTTTTATTTTTTTTTTGTACAATTTGTTGCTCCAACGTGTTATGTGATATCATTGATTAAACTAACCTTTTGTTGTCTTCCCTTTTCTTGCATTTCACAAACTCTAGAAAATAAGAGTCTTGGCACTCTTTTAAGACAAACCATCCTTCTAGATAGGCTATTGCACGTTTGAATTTACGTTTATTGCATTTAAGTTGTAATTGCATATCACTTTTAGGCTTACCCCGACATTCAAATGGGGCTCCTATAGGTCATGTTTCATCTCGCACCCTTACTTGCTTTAATAAACTGGCATCATGCATAAGTCATAGAGGGAATGCCGCATAGGGAATCTCATGTTAGGAATAAACCACCCTTGTGTCTCGGATGTATAATCCAATGAGATTTGTATGTTTATGTTTTCAGTAACATCCAAAGGGGTAGCGCACAAGGTAAGGTAGGGTCCGATCCCTTCTATGATGGCACCAAAGATATGGGTGACCTTATATGCTAGAATATAAGCCCCAATAATCACTTTTTAGCCATTTTATCAAAGTTGGTAAAATCCATGCATAAGGACACTAAATCGAAAAAATTCACAAATAATTTCTCATTGTTGAGATAATGATTTTACCAAGGCCAAATCTTGAGTTTAGAAGGCTTATGAGCTAGTGTGTTGCAAATAAATGGAGATGTGAAGAGTTACGGGGTAAGCAATGAACCGGATTTGTTTTTGAGTAAACCATCAATCCAGTCCAATCCATTTGAACTGGATCCATATTTCCCTCAAGGCTAGTCAAGGCACTCGATTCCTTCAAGAATAATCCTTTTCATGCTGAATTAACCTTTTAACCTCTCTTCACATATCAGTTAAAGTAATGAATCCATTCGAACTTGTCCTCATAATGTCAAGCGATGCATATTTTTTTGGTCAACCATGGATCGATTACTAATCGCATATCAGCGGAATGATCGGACCCATCAATTGTATAGTGCGTACCCGGGATTGCATTTTTCATGCTAGGCTACCCTTGGCATAAAAGGCTCCCCTCTAGGACATGACCGAATTATATAAGCAATCACTAACCGTTCTTTTCCTTTTTTCAAATAAATCTTTGCAGCTCCCCTTTGGAAATAAGCTCATAAAGTGTGTTTCTTTTCCTATTCAGGTACTTTTAAAAATAGCTTCACGCAGAAGCCCCATCGTTACCGTTCTAAAGCAAAGCTCAAAGCAGCCAGTAAGCATGAGTTACGCACCGAAGGCTGATAGAATGCTTTGGTCACTTCGCGACTTTCTGCCTTAGGGCTCAGTTAAGTGAAGTGCGGGAAGGTTTAATGAGATGGCGAGATGGCCAGCAAAGCGTGTAATTGATCAGTTGGTGGCCAGTGGTGGAGGTGGTACCTCGAATGATCATGAACACGTTGTTAGCATTCCCGTCGACAAGTAATCCACCCTTTTCTCGACCAATATTCAAACCACTCTGTTCCACCTATCCCTAACCTTCATGGATTGCTTTTTCTCACCACAACACGGTTTTCCATATACTCACCACGACTATGTCTTCTTGAGCCCAACAAAAGGCAAACCCTCATACTCAACCCGGATCACCTTAAACATACCTCCCAGTCATACCAAACCTCATCTTCATACCGGGAACCCTTTGTATGGGACATTGCCTCCCAAGGCAGGCTGAGATAGATGAGCTTGTCATGCCGGTCGACAAAGATCGATGAAGAGATTGGACAGGTTTGAGGAGTTTATAAAAGAACCAAGGTCGAACCGACATGGTGGATTGGATTATGATGATCATTGCCTATTTCACGGCGTCCAACTACCTATGGGTTTCAAGACCCCAAGTTCGACAAGTATGATGGTACAGGGAATCCTAAGGCGCTTAAAATATTTGCCAACAAGCTTGGTAAACCGGTGGATGATGAGAACTTGCCTATCGCGTCTACGTTCCCAGAGCCTAGAAGGAGATGCTTTGGATTGGTTCGAACACGAAATCTCAAGAGATCAAAACTTGGTTGGATTTGTCAACTTTTGTGAAGCAGTATGAATTCAATTGTGAGTTGGCACCGACACGAACAACATTGGAAGGAATCAAAAGGAGACCCTCAGAAGATCACAAGTCATATGCCAAGCGATGGAGAAAGTTGGCTGCTAAAGTTGAGACCTCCCATGTGAAGAAGAGATTATTATTACTTTCATCAAGGCACATGACCCACCTTATTTTGAAGAGATTTTTGAATGGCCGGGAGTTCTTTGCTACAATTGTCAATAAGTTGGAGAATATGATGAGTTTGTTAAAATTGGGAAAATTATCAATGTGACATACAAGCAACAATTGGAAACATTGCACAGGGCAAAATGGCGGTGGAAGGAAACTCCCATTTAAAAGAATGAAGGAGAAGCTGCTTTTGTGTGGGATCAAAACCCACCTCGGGCCGAACTGAGTCACCCAATTCAAGCTCATACTTACCTTATCCATACCATCATGCATTTATCCTGCTTGCCGCCCAAATGCCTTACCCCCGACCTATTTATTGAAATTCCCCTTCTTTGCCTTCAACTTCCCAACCTATCTCTTACCCCGTCAAAACTATGCTCCTAGACACACAAAATCTGTCCAAAATTCTTTTGAACATAATGAAATGCAAAATTAGAAAACCTTTGGGACTTTCACTAATTTGGGCCCATTGACCAGCTGTATGAAAGCCAGGCATTGGTAGGAAAATTGGCCTTGCCCCGCCAAACTGCCTATCCCAGAGGACTCCCTGGTATGATTCCATGCTATCTTACCATTACGGAAGTCGGGTCATTGCGATTAATTGTTGGGCCTTGAAGCATAAAATTCAAGACATGGTGGATGCGGGGACATAGTTCGAGAAGAAAAGAGCAAGGGCGAGCGTCAATAGAAACCCTTTCCCAAAATATAAAATGTCGTTGGGGTGTCGGTGTGGAGGAGAATTTGTTGACCATGCTCGGTTTATTAAGGAAGAAGATGAGGTGATGGTGGTGGACCATTTAAGGAAGGTCGATGATGATATAGAGGCGGGGTTATCTCAAGCTTTGTTGGGGTCACCTTGACCTCTGAGGAGAATGTGGAGTTTCCTTAGTTTCCTCAAGAGGCCATACAAAATTGGGTTACTGGTTACTTTCGGAGGTTTTGGTAAATCGAGGGGTTGTCCTTTAAAAAAAAAAAAGAATCATGCTTTGATGTCAATCATTTCTTCAAAAACAATGCACTTGTTATTTCACCTTTTGCTTGTTTAAAATTATGCCTTTAATTATGCTTCCATGGTATTATCTGTTATCTTGCTCTTTGCCAAATGAAATGAAATTTCTCATTTTGTCCTTCAGTTATGGTCCACTCATTTTATTTTCGCACATTCATTTTATTTGCTCTTGGATGATCATGAATAAAAACCTTTGACCCTTGGACGTCATCATTTTGGAATTTGATGTACGAAAATTCTGATATCTCATGAACTTGGATATCATCATTTGCAAGATGATCGAAACACAGAGATTGGCATGAGAAACTACCTTTTGGCATGTAGAATGCAATGTCGGGTTTCTCTTGGGGCAACACCTTACTCTCTCATGTATGGGATGGAAGGCGGTATTACTGCTGAAGTTGAAACCCATCTTTCTTGGCGTTCTAATAGAAGCTGGTTGGAAGAAGCTGAATGGACCAAACAGCGTCCGCGAGCAATTGTCTTTGATCGATGAAAGAAGGTTGAATACCATTTGTCATGGGCAATATTACCAGCAGGGATGGCTCGAGCTTATAACAAGAAAGTTAGACCTCATGGGTTGAAGTGGGGACAAGGTTTTGAAGCGAATCCTTGATACAAAGAAGAGGCTAAGGGAAATTGCTCCGAATTGGCAAGGGAACCGTTCATTATTCAAGGTGTTACTGGAGGAGCATTGGTTCTCATGGAGATGGATGTATCTTTCCTCAACCAATCAATTGAGACATGTGTAAAGATTTTTCATATGATTGAGTAAAGTTTTCTTTAGAAATTACACGAAAGATGAGTGCCCGAAAAAAACCATTCTTTTCTTTAGTTTAAACACTTCAACCTCAATTTTTCTTATTTGGGCCTATAAAGAACAGTTAATTATTTAGCAAACCCCTTTGAGAATCCACAAACCCTAGGGGCAATTTTTGTATTTTGAAAAGAAAAAAACATTTAAAAAAAAGGGGACAAGCGGGGCAAATTTTCTATAAAAAAATTTGCATTTAAGTTTAAACACATACACCACACTTAACCCTTGCAAAAGCCTAATGTTATAGACCTCCACCTTTTGCAAAATTTAGAAAGAACTTTTCTCAATCAGCAAATGATGCAAATACATTCTCTGAATTTTTTCGTGGAGAGGGATTGTCTCTTGATGCCACCATTTTAACAAACATGTTTAAATTGACAAAATTGGGTTTGTCCATTTCATTAGACTACCTTATCGGTCAACCGGTCTGCAAATCAGAAAGGATACTAAAACAAGTTTTGAAAAACCGATTAAAGCGAAGGAAAGTTCATGGGACAGACAAAGCGGCGATTACGTTTATCGAGGTTACCTTATATCGAACACTCCCCGTGCCCAGTAAGTTCCAAGGAGATGATATCAAAGGGTCAAGTCGCGGCGCTTTTGTGTTAAATAATTTTCTAGCATTTGGCTTTTATTGATTTAAAATGTCATGTTTAGCATTCATTCTATGGTGCTGATGTTAAAATAAATTTTCTTTCCTTTTGCCCCAAATTTTTTGCATATTTTCATCAAAAGAACATTTTCATCAAAGGACAATCCTCTTAGATTATCATGAAGGAATGGGTGATATGGGTTGAAACAAGCGGACGACAGAGCAGTCTGCAATCCTAAAACAAAAGAATTCAAGCACCCGCTTCGTCGATCTAAGAACTCATGTTCTGGGCTGCTTTCGAGATAAAGGGTAGAATGGTGGCGCGTTATCATTACTTTTTTCACCATTTCTTTTCTTTTCTTGAAGCGGGGACAAGTGACCAATCGGTCCAATCGAGGAAGTCAGCTTTAGTTTGAGTAAATGTTTAGAATGCATGATTAGACCATTTTTGAAGTATGCATATAAAAATAAATAAAGATAGATGTTTTGAAAAATCAAGAAAGGATAAATTCTTTGGAAAAATTTTGGAAAGTAAGGTTTCTTACCTACACTACCAGGCGTTATAGCCCTCATTCCAAAATAATAAAAAATAATAATAATAATAATAAAAGAATTTTGACAAGTGACGCGGGAGGTTGCGTGGACTAGTCCGCGTTTCCCTCGCGTTTCTTACAAATTCATATCTTCGAGAAATACGGGTTGTTCGCGTGGGGTAGTCCGTTTAGTCCAGCGTTTCTTTGAAATTATATCTTACGGATTGTAGCTTGAGTCTTACGTGGATTGTTCCAGCGTTTTCCCTCCTCAGTTCTTTGCATTTTTTATATTTAAAGAAAGCAGCGTATGGTTGAGTCACTCAGCTTCATTCAGCGTTTCCACGACAAGTTTAGTGTTCAAATGGTAGCCAGCGGACCAGAATGAGTAGTCCCGTCTTCCCCACATGCGTTTCCATTTCCCGAGCTCAAAGCCTGGCGTCTTCTTCCAACTTTTCCTTTTCCTCTCCCCAACTCACCCAAATTCTGAATCCATTTTCTCTTCCATATTTCTTCACGGAACATTCCCTAGGCTTCTTAGAACCTTTTCATCCGAACAAAACATCACAAAACGCATCAAAGCTTCGGGATTGATGAGTTTTCGAAACTAAAATCTCGATTGGGGTCGATTCGAGCTTATTTTTTGGGGCTTCTTGCATCATTTCCTCCTCAAATACTCACCACAAAGATTCGGTAAGAAATCCTAACGAAATTACATCTTGTAAATTCGAAAATTTGTTCTTTTTTCCTTTTTTAATTTTTTATTTTTTTAATTATAATGTTTATTGTTGTTGTTTCTAATGTTTATTAGACTTGTTTATGTGATTAAAGATGTGATTAGCCGTTTATCTATTTTATTTATTTTATTTTATTTGTTTATTTATTATTTATTTAAATTGTGTAATTTTTGTCAATTTGTGAATTTAATTTTGTATTGTTGTTAATAGGTTTGATATGATTGTTAGATTAAAATTGAACACGTTTGAGTGGTCAAATGTAGAAATTATAGAATTTTTGTTTAATTTGGAACTTGTTGAAATTTCTATTCCACATTTGGAATTTTGTGGGATTTTGCACCTTGTAGAATTAATGTGAAAATTAGAAATCACCCAATTCTTTGATTTTTGTACTTTTATAGAAATTTGGATAAAATTTGAGAATTGTTGATTGAATTGTTGAAGTTTTGTAATTTATAGGGTAGTTGAATTTTGGATTTTGTGTGGAATTTCGTTAAGTTCGATAAAATTTGTGAATTGTTGATTTTTTTTATGGATATTTATACGAATTTTCTGTTTATAAATGTTGATGAGCCATTTATCTATTTTATTTGTTTTATTTTATTTGTTTATTTATTATTTATTTGAATTGTGTAATTTTTATCAATTTCTGAATTTAATTTTATATTGTTAATTAATAGGTTTGATATGATTGTTAGATTACAATTGAGCATGTTTGAGTGGTCAAATGTAGAAATTGTAGAATTTTGTTCTTTTAGAATAATTTGGAACTTGTTGAAATTTCTAGTCCCTGTTTGGAATTTTGTGGGATTTTGCACCTTTGTAGAATTAATGTGAAAATTAGAAATCACCTAATTCTTTGATTTTTGTACTTTTATAGGAATTTGGATAAAATTAGTGAATTGTTGATTTTTTGTGGAAATTTATGGAAAGGTTGGGAGTTTTGAATTTTGTCACAAATTGAATTGTTGGAGTTTTGTAATCTTATAGGAATTGTTGAATTTTAGGTTTTGTGTGGAATTTAGTTGAGTTCTTAGATTTTAGGAATTTAAATGATTTTGTGAAATTTATTGAATTTTTTAGAAACTTTGGTTTTGGATTGGTATTTTTGTTTGTAAAATTCTCGAGATTTTCACAAGTCTTGTTAAAGATCTTGAAAATTTTGGAAAGTTTGTTGAATTATTGCACTCTTTGTTCTGTGCACTTTGTTGAATTTCAAAGGAATTTTGAAATTCCTACATTTTTGTGAATTTGATTGAAATCTTTTAGAATTTTGAATTTTTTAAGACTTTGTAGAAATTGTTTGAATTTCAGGTTTTTAGGAATTTTGTTTTAGGGTATTTTCCAAGAATTTCTAATTTGTTTATATATTTACCCGTCGCTTTGTCAAAATTGTTTGCAATAAATCATGTAAAAAATTATCTTTCAGGTACTATGTCACGAGCACGTGGCAAAATAGTGGTCGAGCCAAAAGTGAGGGAGAGTGAGCCGTGAGACGCCAGAAAAGAGACGGCGATCGGACAGCCTCCACCGCCATGATTTTGATCACCAGGTTCCTCTAAGGAGAACCAGTGGTACGACTGGAGAGCATAGATTTTGTATATGAGCTACACATAGCTCGGAGGTGGACGCCCACCGAGATCGCCGCTTCGCAACGGGTGGACCCATTGACATTGCCCTACGATCTTCCGACTTGGTTCATGAAGTTCTATCAACATCGACAAGAAGGCATGGAGAGGATTGAGTCCCTGGGGGGTTCGATTAGTGATCACCGAGCACTATAGCTCGGACTGGGATGCACGAGTGGTCCATCTATTGATTTGAAGAAGGACTTCTCGCCACCGACGGGAGTGGGATCCCCTCACATGCTATGGCTATTCTGAGTCTGATACAGGAGTTCGAGTCCTGAGCCGCACGGCCGCTCGATCTTTTCCAACACGCCACCGTGCTATTTTGTACACCCTGACCCACAATGTCATCCCAAAGAAGATGGGGAGTCGAGGAACAATGATCTATACTTTTAGATCGTATGTTCCACGGTCAGACTCACCATTCGCCTTTATTCCCTGCCAACATTATTATTAGTCATATTAGGACGCGCGGCGGAGGGGCCCACATCATTCCACCGGGTTTCCCGACTTATTTCACTTCTCCTCCACAGGCGGGTGATTTCCCTAGTATCCCACCTACCCGAGGCTGAAGCTTAGCATTGGATTGCTAAGGATCTACACATAGATGTATCGACATCGCCGCCCCGACGAGAGCCACCCAGAGCTATGAGACATGAGGGAGGAGAGGCGGCTCATCGTCTGCCGCACACCACCACCGCCACCACGGCGGGTGGCGGCATGGACACTCTGGGCGGATTTCAGACCCAGATGATCGAGAGATGGGATCACATGGAGACGCAGCTCGACGCCATGGGGCGCATGGAGGAGTCGGGGCTTTGAGCACCCGACTAGGCCAGAGTATAGAGGCACGCATCTCGGCATTCACCGAAAGCACCTATCCAGACCAACGGGCGATGGTGGGGACGATGGATCCCCCATGATTTGTCGCTTTTATTCTACTCGTGGTTTTATTTCTCTTTTATGTTTTATCTTGTGTTCTGATTAGGTTTAACTGTTAGACATACTTTTGGTTAAATTGCTTGAGGATGTGTATATTTGTTTAAATTTAGC
Organism: Gardenia jasminoides; assembly: GCA_013103745.1. Lineage (NCBI taxonomy): Eukaryota > Viridiplantae > Streptophyta > Magnoliopsida > Gentianales > Rubiaceae > Gardenia > Gardenia jasminoides. Next base: position 32,290,891 of record CM023095.1, read on the forward strand.
TTTTATGTGCTTATATGTGTTGATTGTGATTTGAAAAATTGGGTTGCTGGCAGGGAGTTTTCATCCAGTTATAGGGGAAACTCTGCCAAAATTTTTTTCAAACAAACAAACAAAAAAAAAAATTCTAAATTGCACATTTGCCTCACAAATTGATTTGTTTTTCGAAATTTGATTCAAAAAGGGTGCAAATATCCAATTTTGGTTGCAATTGTTTTCATCCTTTTGAAATAAAAGCCCGTGTGATATAAAAAATCTTTTTTCCATCCTACTCGGAAATAATTATTATGATTGTGACATTGGCATTTTAGAAAGTATGTTTTGTAAAATAGGGAAAATTATGCCTCAATTTTTTTTCCTATTAAATGAGATTTCTTCTTTTATTGAATTTTACAAGAAAATGATTGATATTGTTGGCAAATGATCCTTTTTCAATTGATGAAAAAAAAAAGGGGAAAAAGAAAAAGCAAGAAAAAGTAGCAAAGTGAGAATTTAAATTCTACTCCAATGATTCTAGTACTAAGTAACCGGAGGTTTAGCATCTACAAATGTTAACTTTAAAAAGCGGTTTGAATTATGAGTATGCAAAGCAGTTTGAACAAGTAAAATGTTGAGTAACCGGGAGTCTTCACCTAAAAGTGTTGATTTTCGCGTCAAAAGACATCTTTACTATTTGAACAAGAAGGCATATGTCGAGTAACCGGGAGTCTTCACCTAAAAGTGTTGATTTTCACGTCAAAAGGCATTATTGCAATTTGAATAAGAAGATATGTTTGATTAGAATCCTTTTAGCAGTAAAATCGAGAAAATATGGAAAAGGCAAGCTTGAATTGACTATATGAGTCGCTTGATTGCAAAATTTGGTGAAATTAGAAATCAAGCTTGAATTTTAAAATTGAGGTATAATTGTCTCTCTTTTACTTGATATTATGAGTACTTGATGCAAATTGAATAATTGCATAATAATGTTTTGCCTAGTTTATGAGGATTTGAATTTCCAAGATCACATGGTTTATTTCAATCCCATAACTTGTTTTTGATAAATATTTCCTATCACTTGAAAACAAGCAATGTTTCACAAGCACGAATATCTGATGAATGTGTTTTATTGCGTGATTTTCATACGTTTTAGTCATTTAATGGCCAACAGCTATGATCACAAGAGTTTTTATACTTTATGATTAAAAAAAAAAAAAAAGAGAAGAGGAACTGAATTTCCATGGACTAATTGGTTAATATTTCATGACTTCTACAGGGTTAACGATTCAGTTGACACTGGGGCAATTTTGTTTTGAGAGAAGTGCTCTCCAATTTTGGATAATGCATTCAAAATTAATTTTGCCGGAAAAGGTTTGCAGATCAAGACGATGGCAACATATGTGGATTTGTTCCAACCCTGCAGAGGAAAGGCTTCAGCTACACTCTTCAATTTTTCAAAATTTATCAATTCTTGAAAAAAAAAAAGAGAAGAAGAAGTCATTGTTCCTATCAATCACTTACTTTTCAAGTCAAGAAAATCAAAAATCAGAATTGCACCATTTCATCGAGTGCACCATTACTTGCATTTTACATGTGTTTTATTTTTCAAAATCTGGCAATCCAACATTTATATTTTCATTTCTCCCACTAGTGTCTAGATTTGGGTCCAATCCCACCAACAATTTAGACCTTGGGCATTTTTTTTTTATTTTACATTTTTCCATCTAGTCATTCAGGTTTGGGTCCAATCCCACTGAAGAGTATGTTTAGTCATTCAGGCTTGGGTCCAATACCACTGAATAGTATGTTTAGTCATTCAGGCTTGGGTCCAATCCCACTGAATAGTACACTTAGTCATTCAGGCTTGGGTCCAATCCCACTGAATAGTATGTTTAGTCATTCAGGTTTGGGTCCAATCCCACTGAATAGTATGTTTAGTCATTCAGGTTTGGGTCCAATCCCACTGAATAGTATGTTTAGTCATTCAGGCTTGGGTCCAATCCCACTGAATAGCATATTTGCATTTTCCCATCTAGTCATTCAGGCTTGGATCCAATCCCACTGAATAGCATATTTGCATTTTCCCATCTAGTCATTCAGGCTTGGATCCAATCCCACTGAATAGTCTAAATTTGGAAATTCAATTTAAATTCTACCACGTTGGTTGTTGTCTCACTCCGGCACCCTTCTATCCCCCCCTCGCTTCAATTTAAATTTCTTGGTTCTTTGTCTCGACCAGCCGCAAACCCTTCTACCTCCTCTTCTTCAAATTTAAATTTCTGTTGGTGAGTCTCAGCCTCCGTCGGGCACCCTTCTATCTCCCGTTCTCGAATTTTACAAGTTTCAATACTCATTTCATCGTAGTTCGTTTGCATTGGAACTACGTTTGACCTGATTCTCATGGCGAGATACGTAGGCAACTCTATACGAGTTCGGTCACATTATGCATTTTTAGCTTGAAAATTGGCAATATAACATTCCTGCTGTTTACAATGGTTCACATACAACCAGCAAAACCAGGTAAGTATTTGGTGTCTACGTCTTTGTCTAGAGTTTCTTCGAAACTCAGACAAAGAGGGGCAAGCTGTAGACACCAAATTTTGACTATTTCATTTGTTTTTCCTATGTTTTTATCTATTAACATTTAGTTATTTATTTTTGAATTTTCTAACACATTTTTCTCATTTTTGTAGGTTTTTCTTTAAAAAAAAAAGAAAGAAAAGTAAAAAGGACCAGCTTATTTGGGATAAGTCCACAGAATCCCGAACTCGGAAAAAAAATGAGCGTTTCTTCCAACCTTTCCTTCCTCATTTCCAACTGTATTTTTGTATCTTTGGCATCAAGTAATCGTTTTAGTTAATGCCCAAATCACCTTGATCCTTAATACACAAATATCGCATCCAATGATCAAAATTAACCCAAGAAAACCCTCAAAGTATCAAGCCCTTGGTTGTAGGTTTTAATGCCTATAAATCACCCATGTTAGGGTTTGGAAGAGGTGAAAAGAGAGAAAGAGAGACAAAAAGAGAGGCTGAGAGAGAGCAAAAAAAAGAGAGGAAAACGGGAATTGGAGAGAAAAAGAAAGAAAGAAAGAAAAGGAAAAGCTAGGGTTTCATACTTGAGAAGATTATTCTTGGAATTTCTCCCTCCTCTTCGTTTAGATTCAAGTTTCGATTCGGTAACATCCTTCTACTTTATTTACCATTTTTTGATCGTAAAATTACTGGAAATTTGGACCTTTTGGTGGAACCAAGGTCTTGAATAGTTTTCCTTTTAGTTTATGATATTTGATGATGATTTATTAGTTGTTATATGAGCATGTTGTGTTTATAAAGCCTTGGTAAGGCTCATAGTCTTGTTCTGACGTTTAAAATCAGACGTTTGATGCTTCTGTGTTGATTTTGTTGTGATTTCTGAGAAATTTTTGGAAAAATGTTCTTCGCATTTTGAAGATGTGAAGAAACGCGGACTTCTTGCGGACTGATCAGCATGCGTCCCCGCTTCTTCTTGAAGGTTTGAAGATGTGAAGAAACGCGGAGTAGTTGCGCGAGACGATCCGCGTAACTACCTACGTTTCTAACCTGACAGTTCTTCCCTTCCCCCTTATTGTCCATTTGATGATGCTGATGCTTAAGATTTTGGCCTTCTTCGGTTTTAGCTTGTTTTGACATGATCTGAATGATGATGTTTGATGCTTTGAATGGATCCCCTTGCCTCCTCAATATTTTGTTTGTGTTATTGTCCAAAAGCGGAGCAATCTTCCGATGTTTTGAAGATGGGAAGAGACGCGACGATTCTGGCGAAGTCCGCTTGGTCCGCGTTCTCCTCGGACTTTAATTTTTGCTTGTGCGGACTTAGTTGCGGCTCGGCTTTCTACTCCGCTGTAACCCTCTGTTTTATTACTGCTGATATTTCCTGCTCTTTTGTTCCGAATCTTACTCTATTTCCTAGTCTTATCTCGTGTTGCTTGCGAATCTGTTTAGATATCCTCTCTTTGAATTTTGATTGGTTTTTCCTTTAAATTGGTACCTTGATCCCTTTTGTTGATATTGAGTCTTAGATAACCATTCCATCATTTAAGGATTCAATTAAGGCATCACATCAAGGGATGGTAACTTCTTTCTCCTATTATGTGCTCTTGTGTGTTTTTTGCATGATCTTGCATATTTTAAATTAAGTTTTTCCTTTGCTTTTTATTCATGCCTAGTCTTTATTTATGTCATTTAATTTTTGGGTAAATCATTTGGAGGCCTTGGATGCCAAGTTGTAATAGATAGGTTTAATTTTGTAAAAAGTTTATTTATTCTAGAAAATGTAATAGTTAGATTATTATTCCGAATTTTTCCCTCTAGAATGTATTTAGGCTCCCCCGATGTAATAATTAGTTTTTATATGCTTATTTTGCATGCTTGCATGTTTATGTGTTTACTTGCTTTCCTAGGATCTTGCATCTAGACATTATGCCTATGTGTTACGTGTTTATGTGTTTTATGTGTTTACTTGCTTTATTATCATGTCTACATGTTTATTGTGTAAATGTATTGACGTCACCACACTAGTCCAACGCTAGTTGTGGCCTTTCCTTTCGATTTCTCACTAATCCAATGTTAGTGAGAACTTTTAGACGAGGGCTAGTCCAATGCTAGATCCTTAAATGCCATTCATGCATTAGATACAAATTTCACACACTTTTCACTTTTAGAGTTTCTTTTCCATTTTTTTGCATGTCACTATTCCCCCATCCCGTATGCGAGACATCTCATTTAGTTTTTCCTTTTCGTAAAAATAGATTAGTGCATTTATGGCATTACCCTTTGAATTAGGGAAGAGAGCGAGTATGGCTTCCTAACCTTAGCACGCTTTTATTTCTTTCTATGAAAAGGAAAATTTAAAGTCACGAACTTAGTCCCCCTCCCTCACCCATTATGTTGCATTATCCCTTCTTAGGACATGCATGTGCATTATTTTAAATGCTATCAAAATCATTCTTTAGAAGTCAAGTTTCTTCTTCATGTTTTAGCAATTCAAAGTCAAAAAACCGTTTTTCTTAAAATTGCATCTTTTGAAAGTCCAAGTTCCTCTTTGCACTTGAAATTGATCTTTTCAAAAATCCAATTTCTCTTCCTTTGAGATTTTATAAAAATTGCACTTCTTTTTGAAAACCCTAATTCTCCTGTCTTTCTCGAGTTTCATCATTTGCATTTTTCGTGACCTCCTCGAGGGATCAAACTTGGATGACACAACTAATGTGATCAATTCCAATCAAACCTCACGGAGATATTTTGCCCCTCTCGATCCAACATTAGGTCTACGTTTTTGCATCCATATAGATAACATCCAAATGTGATAAATTTAAAGTTAGAATTAGGAAATTTTTTAACTAAATCTTGCAACTAGCTTTGGCTAGGTTAGAAGGGTGCCTTAGAGACGAGTAACATCGAATCTTTGCCTTCCCTTCTTTCAACTGTGACCCCCGAACCTTTTTCTCTAGTTTTCAAGACCTGGAGTCGTCTAAAAAGGGTTTTCTTAGTTTATTTTTATTAATTAAAACTTTTTGGGTGACTTGGTACACCTAAACTCCATACCAAGTGGCGACTCCAAATTTTTCTAAAACCCTTTTCTAGACTTTTGTTTTGGGTCCAAATCGTCGCATTTTTGTAGTCCCATGACCCCTTTCCCTTTCTTTTTTCAAGAAAAACCAATCTTTCCCTTTTTCCATGAAAAAATGGGGCGCGACACACCTAGGAGTAGATGCTCCTATATTCTTAGCCTTGAGAGATAAAAGACTCAAAAAATATAAGACTTCTTTATTATCAGTAATTCAAACAAATATTTGTAATGGCCCTATTTATTTTAATTGTGCTCCTAATTATTCATTAGATATGACAGATCCATTAATCATGGATTCATTAATATTAGATATACATTTAAAAGGAGACGAATTTCATAAAAATTGCAAAAATTTTGCAATAATATATAAAGTATATTTCAAACTATTATCTTCTCAAATTGATCCAAATTGTTTATTACTTCCCAGTAAAAAAGAAGAAACAGTTTTATTACAAGTTCATGCTGAAAGATCAAATGTTTTTACACCTAAAAGACTCAAATGGCATGAAATAACAATTCCTCAAGAATTTCAAATAAATAATCCCCAGATTCCTAGAAATATAGAACAAAAGGAAATAGAACAAATTGTAGAAGAACCAGATGGAACAATATTAATTAAATTTCCTTCATTCCAAGAAAACCCTTTCACCTCAACCTCTTATTTCCATGCAAATTCGACCAGAAGATATTCCACAAGTGATATTTCAGAGACCAACTTTCATAGTTTCAGAGGTTCTGAGTCAATTCCAGCTTATAAGTTTAAAAGCCCTATTCCAGAAACAGTTAGTACTTCAGGAGAATGTTCACCAACATATTCGCAAATGAGAGTAGAAATTAATATGATAACTAAAAAAGAGATAAAAATTAATTATGATAAATTAGAGAAAGAAATATGGGATGCAGAAAATATACAACAAAGAAATTGGTTTTTAAAATTAGAAATAAATTGTCAAAAGAAATTAAAAGGATTATGGTATGAAGAACTAGAAAGGAGAAAATTTGATTTTCCATTTTTCAAATGGATAGAATATTATATGATAAAAAATAAAATTTCTGAAGATCCTTACTCTATTCCAAGTTTAAATGTTCAAATTAATTTATACAAAAATGGACTCTTGCTAATAATCAAACAGTTACTTCAATATATCCACCATTACAAGAAATTAAAATAAATGACGATACAACAGCTTCCCCATTTAAAAAGGGTAGAAAAGCTTAAAGAAAGTCGTCGGTAGCTTTAGAAGATTTTATAAAAATATATCATCAGAATAATTATTCAAATCAAATATTGCATACAATTTCTCAGAATATAGAGAATATAGAAACTAAAATTCAAACCTTAGGAAATAAAGCAGAAAAGAAAATAGAAACTATTCCAGGGGTAACTAAATTTCCAAACGATGTATCTGTTCCACATTTTAAACCAAGAAACCTACAAGACAAACAAGAAACAGAATTAATTCAATCAGGAATATTAGGAAGAATAATAAAAAATTTAACAATATTAGATAAACCAAGTTCATCAGGAATTAATACACTAGAACAAGAAAGAATTTTAAGTGATTCAGAAACAGAAAGTAATTCAGAAAATGAAGCTACGGAAGATGAAAGTTCTGAAGAAGAAAATATAATTAATATAGTAGAAGAACAATTTCAGACAGATAATAATTTAAACAAAATAAAAAGAGGTTTTAGAAAAACAAAATTTCATAAAAATTGGAAACTAGCAGACACTAGAAATTATTATCCTAAACCTACTCCACCTGACATTCTGTATGAAGAAAGATCAAAATTTCACAATTCACACTACAAAGCATGATGGAAAATCGTTATATAAATGGAATATAGATGGACGAGCAGAATATGAAATATTGAATACATTACAAGAAATGGGAATGGCTAGATTAGCTTATAAAATAAGAAATGCAGATGAAAAAACTATTGCCACATTACTAGTCTCAGGATTCACAGGACAATTAAAAAATTGGTGGGATAATGCACTCACATTAGAAAGTAAAACTTCTATATTAGAACATACTATTGAAATTGAAGATGAACAAGGAGATATTACAACTAAATTAGATGCAATAGAATTTTTAATTGTCACAATTGCAATGTATTTTGTAGGAAACCCTAAAGAAGAATTAAACTCTACAAAAGTATTTTTAACAAATTTAAGATGTCCAACTTTAACTGATTTTAGATGGTATAAAGATATGTTTTTAACAAATGTTTTAAGAAGACCTGATTGTAACGCTTCATTTTGGAAAGAAAAATTTATAACAGGATTACCTACATTATTTTCTCAAAAAATTATGACTAGTTTACAAAAAGAAATGGGTACAGAAGTAATATCATTTGAAGGAATTACATTTGGACAATTATGTGCATTTATTAAGAAAGAAGGATTAGCATTATGTACAAAATTAAGAATGCAAAAGAAATATGGTTCTCAAAAACAAGAAATAGGATCATTCTGTGAAGCTTTTGGAATTCAAGGTATTAAATCACCTTCGGCATTAAAAAGAAAAAACTTTAGAAAAAATAAATTATATAGAAAACCAGCACAAAGGATTAGTAATAAACCATATTACAAGAAAAGATTTAGAAAATATTCAAAAAAACAACAAACTCCAATAACTTGTTGGAAATGTGGAAGAATAGGTCATAAAGCAAATCAATGTAAAGTTAAAGAAAATAAAGGAATTATTTCAATATGATGAAGAATTAAAAGATAAAATAACAGCATTAATGATTCAAGAAAAAGAAGAATCTGAATTGGATGATTATAATGATGACTTTGAACACAGTTCAGAGGAATGTGAATGTAAAAATAAAAAGTATCTAAATGTCATTACAAAAAGAGAAGATAAAGAATTTCTTCTAGATTTAATAGAAAAAATTGATGATATAAAAACAAAAAGAAATTACTTACAAAAATTAAAAAGAATAATTATAAAAGAAGAAAATTTACCTAAAGTAACTGAACCTTTTAGTATTTCTAAACTACCAGATAGATATCCCTCACAGGGAATAATTAAAAGAGATACCACCCAATCACTTCAAAAAGAAATAAATGATTTAAAGACACAAGTAAAAATATTACAAAATGAGATATTAGAATTACAAACTAAAGAATTGAGTTTAGAAACTAGGATAACATTATTAAATAGTCAAATGGCCTCTACTTCCAAAATAAATATTAATGATGAAAAGTTAAAAGAAAATTTAGAAATAATACAAATAGGAGAACAGAAAGAAAACTATATGAATGTTATAAATCAAATAACTTATCAAAAATGGTATGGATTAGTAATAATAAAAGTTGATGATTTTCAAGAAACTTTAATTACATTATTTAATAGTGGTGCAGATCAAAGCTGTATTAAAAATGGAATAATCCCATTAAAATATTTAGAAAAAACAAATGAAGAGTTAATAGCTGCAAACGGAGAACCAATAAAAGTAAAGTATAAATTAACTCAAGGAATAATATGTAATAATAAATATTATTTAAAACATGCATTCACAGTAGTAGATAATATGAATAACGATATAATATTAGGAACTCCATTCTTTACTCAAATCTACCCCTTCTCAGTAGATACAGAAGGAATTCATGTTAATATTATGAGACAAATAATATCATTTAAATTTTTAAACCCCATAAATCAAAGAGATTTAAAGGTATTGCAATCTTCTAGTATATACAAAACTATTAATAGCATTACATGTAACAAAAAACAAATTCAAGAACTAAAAGAAATTGAACAATACGTTAAAATTGAAGAACAATTACAAGAACCTAGAATAAAAAATAAAATACAACAAATAGAAGAATTAATTAAGAAAGAAGTATGTGCTGATATTCCGAATGCATTTTGGGATAGAAAGAAACATATTGTAGAATTACCTTATGAAAAAGGATATTCAGATAAAGATATTCCTACCAAAGCTAGACCAATTCAAATGAATAAAGAATATTTAGAATTTTGTAAAAAAGAATCCAAACTCTTTTAAATAAAAGGTTAATAACTCCTTCAAAGTCCCCTTGGAGTTGTGCTGCCTTTTATGTAATGAATCCAGCTGAAAAAGAGAGAGGTGTTCCAAGATTAGTAATAAACTACAAACTATTAAATAAGATGTTACAATGGATCAGATATCCTATTCCTAATAAAAGAGATTTACTTAACAGGTTATTCAATGCTAAGATATTTTAAAAATTTGATTTAAAATCAGGATACTGACAAATAATTATAGTAGAAAAGAATAGATATAAAACAACATTCACAACCCCTTTTGGGCATTATGAATGGACTGTAATGCCTTTCGGATTGAAAAATGTTCCATCAGAATTCCAAAATATTATGAATGATATTTTCAATCCATATAGTAAATTCATTATAGTTTATATTGATGATGTTTTAATCTATTCAGATAATATAGATCAGCATTTTAAGCATATTCATATATTTTTAGATACAGTTAAAAGGAATGGCTTAGTATTATCAGCTCCAAAAATGAAACTATTTCAAACGGAAATAAGATTTTTAGGACATACTATTACAAAAGGAACAATTAGACCAATTACTAGAGCATTAGAATTCTCTAGTAAATTTCTAGATGAATTGAAAGAAAAGAGTCAATTACAAAGATTTTTAGGATGTTTAAATTATGTAGCAAATTTCTTCCAAATCTTAGAACTGAATGTGCTATATTATTCCAAAGGTTAAGAAAGAATCCTCAACCATGGACTGAACAGCATACTCAAAAGGTTAACTATTTAAAAGAAAAAATAAAAGAGCTTCCTTGTTTAGGATTACCCCATCCTGAAGCCTTCCTAATAGTACAAACAGATGCCTCAGAAAAAGGTTATGAAGGAGAACTTAAGCAAAAACTACATGACAAGGATGAACAACTGGTTAGATACCATTCTGGCATATGGAATACTACAGAGCAAAACTATTCTACCATTAAAAAAGAAATTTTATCCATTGTTCTTTGTATTTCAAAGTTTCAAGATGATTTGATTAATAAAACCTTTTTACTTAGAATTGATTGCCAAGCAGCTAAAGAAGTTTTACAAAGGATGTTAAAAATATTGTTTCAAAACAAATATTTGCAAGATGGCAAGCTATTTTATCAGTCTTTGATTTTGATATTGAATATATTAAAGGTGAAAACAACTCCTTACCCGATTTTCTAACTAGGGAATTTCTACAAGGAAATGACTCCACAAGAACTTAAAGCCCTCAGACAACATCACTATTCATCCCCTCAAATTCAAGAATTAGTCCTTTAATACCAATATCTAGTCACTTTCTGAAATTTAGTTTGGTAAATTGGATCAAAGAATTGGTAATTTGGTAATATTTGAAATTTAAAATGTCAATATTGAGCAAAATATTTTAATTTTCTCTAAAAAATATTATAATCATATTTTTTCCAATAAAGTTCAATCAACTTGACTGAAACAAACATGATATGGAAAAAGAAAAAAAGGTTCAAAATCCTAACTCCTAACTGATAGTCTGTGACAGCCCCACCTTTCCCTAGGGCGTACCCTAAGGATTAGTGAACTGCCTGCCCAACTCTCGTCAGGACTCAAATATCTAAAATTGTCAAAACATTTATCTCGACATTCATTCAAACTAAATTAACTCCAAATTACAAGATCATAAAGTTTACAACGTTTCAAACTTAAGGTTAACAACCAATTTCAAGCTTACAAAACGGAACAAGTTCACTAATACATCGGTACCTAAACAAAAGATAAACACTTGACTTTAGCCACAATCAAACTCTCCGACCTCTTACACGTTCCTGCTAAGGAAAACAAAAGGGAAAAAGGGTAAGCGAAAGCTTAATGAGGTCCCCAAACAAAACATGCAACCACATTAACAAATAGGCAAATCAGACAGTCAAATTTCACATTTAAAGTAATTTAAAGCAATGCACTCAAGTAAAGGATACAGGTGGCTTCCAAAAGCCAAATCCACAAAGCTTGATCGAACACGAGCTGTTGACTCTCCGTCAATATTTGAAGTTAAGAACCAAGTCCGTAGACACCACTTACACCATAACCGTCCACCAATCACCCCCTTACCAGGCCCGAACACCTCAACTAATCAAATTTGGGTAATACTCGAGTATACCATGCTCCAAAGAACCAAATCAAATAACCTATGGTTCACCGATCTTCTCGACCAAGCCCATGCCGGCTCGATACGAACGGCTCACCAATAGGGTTTTGGGGTTTCCGGAACCCCAAGCGAATCAAATTAGTCGATGGGATATCACCCAAACGACTTTTCACATCAAAGTACACAAAGTCAAATCATAGTTCGAGAAAGTCAAATTCCAATGAAAAAGTCAAATGGAAGAGTTCGAGTGCGATAAAGTACGCCCTCGACTCACCCTCAGTAGTCCAACCATGTATGATATGTAATCCAGTTCCATAGTTACATTTCAAGCAAATCACGTAGTCACGTAGTTCAAGCAAACACGTAGATCATGTAGTTTGAGAAAGCACATAGGTTCACGAAACAAGCAAGGAAACACTCACCCAAACAAGCCAAGCAACTCAAATGCTCACGCCCTGATCACCCTCGTTACCTCCTTCGAGTCCTATGTACAACCAACGTATACAATCATCAACTCAACCAAAGCAAATAAACGTAAGCTAACAAGTGCAAAAATGGATGCTACTAGTTAATGCATCTCACTAGGAAATTCTAGGGTGATTCAAGTCACAAAATGATGAAATATTGAAGGTTTAGTGGATCCACAAGTTAAGTAGATATTTGGAATGAAATAAACGAGCAAAGATTCAAGAAACATCAAGGTTCAACCAAGAACAATTTTACAACAATACTAAGGTTCGGGTATAACAGTGACCCTTGCGCAGTCGTGGGAAAATGGCCATAACTTGGTGTAGAAAAATCAAAATTAAGTGCTGTCAGCGGTGTTAAAAACTAGACTCATAGGGCTTTCCAAAGGTATATGTCTCAGATCCTAGTTTGTTTCCTATCAATACCAAAAAACCTGGGAAATTTACTGATTTTTCATTTCTGACGGGGTGCAGAACAGAAATTTTTGTTCAAAGTTTGTGCAACTCAAGAGGTTTTCACCCTTCAAAATAGATTGATTTCACTTCAACTTGATACACAAATGTCCTAACAAGGTTTCTCAACAGGACTTAGTGAAGATTGAACAAGAAGAAATCGCAAAACAAGAGGAAAAGAACCACAACTTCTTCCATTTTTTTAAAGTTCAAAACAACTCCTATAACTTTTCTAGCATGCATATGAAAGATAATCAAGCACCTTTCTCAAAGGAATAATCATCATAGCCTAGTGATTAGTGCTAATCCAAATATCAAACACATAGTAGGCATAAAATCAAACCAATTCTCATGTTGCAACTACAAGAATCCAAGCCAAAAAACTAGGTTTCCAAGCATCATCCTTCCATAAACATCACCAACAACCTTCATTAGACTAACTTCTAGGATCATAGAACTAGGGTTTGGATAGGAAAATACCTTATCAAGCCAAAGAAGTAACTCTTCAAGCAACCACAATCTTTCCCTACCAAGCTTGAGGATTAATGGTTTAGGGTGCTACCAACTTCCTCTCTTGATTTCCTATTAAGCCAAGCAAGATATTGGTTGGTTTTGGATGAATTCTCCTCTCTTTTTCCTCCCTAGGTTCGCCACCACCACCCCAAAAATGAAGAGAATGTATTGTTTTAAAGAGATAAGTTTGGAGGGAAATAAGTCATCAAGTCAAGGTTTAAATCCTAGGGTGACAAGTGGTGATTTCTTGGCCATTACCTACAAAAATCTCACTTAATTGCTTCCTAACTCCCCTAATTTAATTTAGTCTCCATCTAACACCAACACATCCTATTTTCTTGGCAATTAAGCCATGCAAGAAGCTCTCACAAATTCTAAAATTGAATCTAAGAAAAGTGCATTTAATCAACAATGAATAATGTATTTAGTGGAAACATGCCACTAATGCACTAAAAAATTTATATGCACTTGAATGAGTTAAATGGTAATGTATGCATGAAAATTTTATTATTATTATTATTATTATTATTATTATTATTATTATTTAGGGCTCTCACACTCTCTTGCCCTTAAAAGAATTTCGTCCTCGAAATTCTCACCTGGAGTCAAGAATAACTCAGGATATTTCTTATGTATTTCTTCCTCCATTTCCCAAGTAGCTTCTTCAATCCCATGATTTTTCCATAGGACCTTGACTAGAGGAATTCTTTTGTTTCTTAGCTCCTTTACTTTTCGGTCCAAGAGTCGCACAGGCTTCTCCTCATAGGTCAGAGATTCGTTAATGTCAATTTCTTCTGGTTTCAAGACGTGACTGGGATCTGGATGATATTTCTTTAATAGAGAAACATGAAACACATCATGGATTCTGGATAGGCTTGCTGGTAATCTCAATCGGTAGGCTACAACCCCTATTCGCAGAAGAATTTCAATTGGCCCCACATATCTCGGTTGGAGTTTCTTTCTTCTCCCCACGGTGAGGTTTCGAAGTGGAGTAATTTTAAGAAACACCTTATCCCCAACGTCGAATTCCAAATCCTTTTGTCGGTTATCTGCATAGCTCTTTTGTAGGCTTTGGGCGGTTTGAAGCCTTTGACGAATCATCTTTACTTTTTCATAAGCATCCTCAATCCACGGCACTGTGGTTGGATCCAGTATTTTCCTTTCCCCAACTTTATCCCAGAAGATTGGTGATCGACATTTCCTACCATAAAGGGCTTCATACGGTGCCATTCAAATAGATGAGTGATAACTATTATTATAAGCAAATTCCACCAGTGCCATGTATTGATTCCAACTCCCTCCAAAATCTATAATACATGTTCTTAACATATCCTTTAGGGTTTGAATGGTCCTCTTCGACTGGCCATCCGTTTGAGGATGGTAGGTCGTACTGAAGTTCAGCTTAGTCCCTAAAGTTTCTTGTAACTTTTGCCAAAATCGAGACACAAATCGAGGATCTCTGTCCGAAACTATGCTCACTGGAACCCCATGCAGTCTCACTATCTCATACATGTACAATTGAGCCAATTTTTCCAAAGAATACTTCATATTAATGGGCAAGAAATGAGCTGACTTGGTTAATCTATCAACTATTACCCAGACAGCATCGTGACCTCTTTGAGTTCGTGGCAATCTCGACACAAAATCCATTGTAATATATTCCCATTTCCATTCGGGATTTCGAGAGGTTGTAACAAACCCGGTTTTGATGTTCTTTTCACTTGTTGGCAAACCAAACATGTCTGGACAAATTGAGCAATCTCCTTTTTCATATTATCCCACCAGTATAATCCCTTAAGATCTTGATACATCTTGTTGCTTCCAGGGTGTACCATATATTTGGAGCGGTGAGCTTCTTCTAAAATATCCTTTTTTAACTCTTCATTTTTCGGTACCACTATGCGGTTTCGAAATTTCAAAATTCCCTCGGAACTTACATTGAATTCCGATAATTCCCCTTTCTATGCCTTCTCAACCCATCTCTGTACCATTACATCATGTTTCTGAGCTTCTTTGATACGGTCCAATAAGGTTGACTTCATTGTGATATTCCCAAAAAGTACTTTCTGTCGATCAAGTATGGGATTCCACTCACTTACTTGTTCTAATAGTTTCCACTCTTTAGTCATCAATCCAGCCATTTGAGCTTTTCGACTGAAGGCATCTGCTACTATGTTAGCTTTCCCGGGTGTAGACACCAAATTTTGACTATTTCATTTGTTTTCATATGTTTTTATCTATTAATGTTTAGTTATTTATTTTTGAATATTCTAATGCATTTTCCTCATTTTTGTAGGTTTTTCTTTAAAAAAAAAAAAAGGAGAAAAGTCAATAACGCTGACCGATTAATTAGTCCGTAACTAGTCCTCAGAATCGAAAAAAAAATGACGCGCGGATTCTTCCAGAACTCGGATCATCCTTTTCCAGCTGTATTTTCCGATGCTTGAACGATAAGAAACCTATTTAAACATTCCCCAACTCACCCCTAACCCCTAACAATGCATCTAACGTTCAAAATTAGCTCACCTCATCCCAAGAACATCAAAACCCTTAGTTCTAGGTTTGGTGGCTATAAATAGCCTAGATTAGGGTTTAACAAGAAGGTGGGGAGATCTGAGAGGAAAAGAGGCAATTAGGAGAGCTTTGAGAGAGAAAAAGAGAAAAACGGCTGGGAATTGGAGAGGAAAAAGGAAAAGAAAGGAGAAAAGGAAAAGCTAGGGTTTCACACTTGAGGAGATCGTTCTTGGAATTTCCCTCTCTCTTGTTTAGATTCAAAACTCCATTCGTGTAACATCCTTATACTCTATTTACCGCTTTTGATCGTGAAATTATTCTGAGAATTGGACCTTTGGTGGAACCAAGGTCTTGAATGGTTTTTCTTTTAGTTTGGGATATTTGATGATGATTATCACCTGTTATATGAGCATGTTAGGTTTATAAAGCCTTGGTAAGGCTAGTAGATTTGTTTTACGCTTAAAATCGACGCTTGATGCTTCAGATGATGTTGCTGATTCCCAGAAATTTCTGGAAAAATGTTCTTCACGCGTTTGAAGATGTGAAGAAACGCTACTTAGCTGATGACTGCAACGATCCATCCTCTTGAATGTTTGAAGTTGTGAAGAAACGCTGACCTCTTTGGACTACTTAGCGAACGCCGCCGCTTTGAATACTTGAAGATGTGAAGAAACGCTGGATTGTTACGCAGCCACCTCGCTTCTAACCCAAGCTTCCCTTCCTTTTCTTGTCTATTTGATGATATCGATGTTTAAGATTTGCCTTCTTGGTTTTAGTTTGTTTTGACATGATCTGAATGCTTATTTTTGATGTTTTAAATAGATCCCTTGCCTCTGAAGATTTCGTTTGTGATGTTGTCTGAAAAACCGGAAGCAACCTTCCTGGTATTTTGAAGATGAGAAGAGACGCGGACGGTTACGCTGAGTCCGCTTCGGTCCAAGGCTTCCTCCTCAACTTTGATTTTGCCTGTAACGCTGGCTGCTACCCGCTGTAACCTCTCGCTTCTCAGATTGATATTTCCGCTTCTTTTGTTCCGTAATCTTACTCTATTTCCTAGTATTATTTGTGTTGTTTATGCAATCTGCTTTAGATACCCTCTCTTGGAATTTTGATTGGTTTTTCCTTTAAATTGGTACCTTGATCCCTTTGTTGACATTGAGTCTTAAATAATCATTCCCATCATTTAAGGATTCAATTAAGGCCTCACATCAAGGGATGGTAACTTCTTTCCCCTATTATGTGCTTATTATGTGTTTTTGCATGATTTTGCATGTTTTAAATTAAGTTTTCCTTGCTTTTATTCATGTCTAGTCTTTATTTATGTTATTTAATCTTTGAGTAAATCATTTGGAGGCCTTGGATGCCAAGTTGTAATAGATAGGTTTAATTTGGCAAAAAGTGTATTTATTCTAGAAGATGTAATAGTTAGATTATTATTTCGAATTTTTCCCTTAGAATGTATTTAGGTTCCCCCCAATGTAATAATTAGTTTTATATGCTTATTTTGCATGCTTGCATGATTATGTGTTTATTTTTTCCTAGGGCCTGCATCTAGACATTATGCCCATGTGTTATGTGGTTTATGTGTTTTAAGTGTTTATTTGCTTTATTATCATGTCTACATGTTTATTGTGTAAATATATTGACGTCACCACACTAGTCCAACGCTAGTTGTGGCCTTCCCCTTCGATTTCTCACTAATCCAATGTTAGTGAGAACCTTTTGACGAGAGCTAGTCCAATGCTAGACCCTTAAACGCCTGCTCATGCATTAGATACAAATTTCACACACTTTCCACTTTTAGAGTTTCTTTCCCATTTTGCATGTCACTATTCTCCCATCCCAGATGTAAACATCTCATTTAGTTTTCTTTTTATTAGATTAGTGCATTTAAGGCATTACCCTTTGAATTAGGGAAAAGAGCGAGTATGGCTTTTTAGCCTTAGCACGCTTTTATTACCTTCTATGAAAAGGAAGATTCAAAGTCACGAACTTAGTCCCCCACACCCGTTATGTTGCATTATCCCTCTTTAGGACATACACGTGCATTACTTTAAACTCTATCAAATTCATTCTTTAAAAATCAACTTTCTTCTTCATATTTTAGCAATTCAAAGTCAAAAAACCATTTTCTTAAAATTACATCTTTTTTTGGAAATTCAAGTTCCTCTTTGCATTTAAAATTGATCTTTTCAAAAATCCAATTTCTTTTCTCTTGATACTTTTAAAGATTGCATTTTGAAAACCCTACTTTCCGTTCATTCGAGTCTCATCATTTGCATTTTTCGTGACCTCCTCGAGGGATCAAAATTGGATGACACAACCAATGTGATCAATTCCAATCACACCTCAAGGAGACATTTTGCCCCTCTCGATCCAACATTAGGTCTAGGTTTTGCATCCATATAGACAACATCCAAATGTGATAAATTTTAAAGTTAGAAATTAGGAAATTTTCAACTAAATCTTGCAACTAGTTTTTAGGTTAGAAGGGTGCCTTAGAGACGAGTAACATCAATCTTTGCCTTCCCTTCTTCAACCGCGGACCCAACCTTTTCTCTAGTTTTCAAAGACCTGGAGTCGTCTAAAAAGGGTTTTCTTTGTTTATTTTCATTAATTAAATCTTTTGGGTGACTTGGTACACCTAAACTCCATACCAAGTGGCGACTCCAAATTTTTTCTAAAAAACCCTTTTCTAGACTTTTGTTTTTTTTTGGGTCCAAACCGTCGCATTTTTGTAGTCCCATGACCCCTTTCCCTTTCGTTTTTCAAAAAATCAAATCTTTCCCTTTTCCACACACACACATTTTTGTTTCAAAAAAACGGCTGCATGCCTTAATCGGGATTTTCCCAAGAGGGTCCGAGCACTTGATTTAGTTGATTATTTCTTTTTAACTTTCTTATATATCACATTTGATGTTTTAGGTTGCATTCCTTTTCTTTTCTCTTTTAGGTTTTTCCGTAATCATCCCTACACATCGCATTACATGATGAATGAATTATTGTTTATTTACTTGTACCGCCTTGCATTTGGGGTGGGTATGCATCTACCCTAGAGCCTCAAAATGTTTGATGTTTGAATCCTCCTCTCAAAGGGAATCACTTTCATACGTGCATATGTATTTTACTTTGACCCTACTTTTTTTACTTTTAGTGGCTTGTCACGCCACTCTTCCCTATTAGGATTAGGATCGATCCACTTGGACATGTGGTCGCGGCACCCACGCACGTAGCAATGTCTAGGGATCACTCAACCACCGACTTGAGGCATTTGGATTGATGACCTTGCCTTTGGTCCAAGGTTTGGGAGCCTCGTAACCTTTATCGAAGTCTAGATGCATTAGTGAGCTCAACCTCATGCATCCATGTTAGAATTGCCTAGGGAGAGTCTCCACCCTACATGGATCACTAGACACCAGAGGAGGATTCCACCCTCTTTATTCTTTGTGCAATTTGTTGCCCAACGTGTTATGTGATATCCGCTGATTAAACTAACATTTTGTTGTCTTCCCTTTGCTTGCATTTCACAAACTCTAGAAAATAAGAGTCTTGGCACTCTTTTAAGACAAGCCATCCTTCTAGATAGGCTATTGCATGTTTGAATTTATGTTTATTGCATTTAATTTGTAATTGCATATCACTTTTAGGCTTACCCCGCATTCAAACGGGGTTCTATAGGCCATGTTTTATTTCACACCCTTACTTGTTTTAATAAACCTGGCATCATGCATAAACCATAGAGGGAATGCCGCATGGGAATCCCATATTAGGAATAAACTACCCTTGTGTCTCGGATATATAATCCAATGAGATTTGCATGTTTATGTTTTCAGTAACATCCAAAGAGGTAGCGCACAAGGTAAGGTAGGGTCCGATCCTTCTATGATGGCATCCAAAGATATGGAGTGACCTTCGCATGCTAGAATATAAACCTCTAGTAATCATTTTTTGGCCATTCTATCAAAGTTGGTAAAAACCCATGCATAAGGACACTAAATCGAAAAAAATTCACAAATAATTTCATTGGTGAGATAATAATTTTATCAAGGCCAAATCTTGATTTTAGGAGGCTTATGAGTTAGTGTGTTGCAAATAACATTGAGATGTGGAGTTACAAGTAAGCAATAAACCCAGCTGATTTTTTTGAGTAAACCATCAATCCCGTCCGATCCATATTTCCCTCAAAGGCAAGTCAAGGCCCTACGATTATTTTGAGAATAGTCCTTTAACCTTTAACCTCTTCACATATCGCTAAAGTAAGGAATCCATTCAACTTCGTCCTCATAATGCGCCCAAACAGGCACATTCTTTTGGTCAATCCCCTAGGTTGTTTTACTAATCACATATCAAGAAGTGATCGATCCATCGTATTGTATGGTGCGTACCCCAGAGGATTGCATTTCTCATGCTAGGCCTACCCTTGGCATAAAAGGGCTCCTCTCTAGGACATGCATCCGAATTATATAAGCAATCACTAACTTCGTTCTTTTTCCTTTTTTTCAAATAAATCTCTCGCAGATCCCCTTTGGAAATAAGTTCTAAAGTGTGTTTCTTTTCCCATTCAGTACTTTTAAAAATAGCTTCAATGCTAAGCCCATCGCACTGCTCTAAAAGCAAAACTCAAAACAACCCAGAGCATGAGTTCCGCACCGTAAGGTTCTGATAGGAATACTTTGGTTATTTCACCGACTTTGCTGCTTGGGAGCTCGCTAAGTGAAGTATTGGGAAGGTTTAATGAGATGAGCTGAGATGGTCAGCAAGTGTAATTGACCGGCCAGGCCAACAAGAAGGAGGTGGTACCCCTCAATGATCATGAACACTTTGTTAGCATTCCCACGACAAGTAATCCACCCCTTTTCTCGACCAATATTCAAACCACTCTTGTTCCACCTATTCCTAACCTTCATGAGATTGCTTTCTCTCACCATAACACCGGTTTTCCATACACTCACCCTGACTATGTCTTGCTGAGCCCAACCAAAAAGGCAAACCCTCATACTCAACCCCAGATCACCTTAAACATACCTCCTAGTCATACCAAGCCTCATCTTCATAACACAGAACCCTTTGTATGGGACATTGCTTCCCAAGGAAAGCCAGAGATGGATGAGCCTGTCATGCCAGTCGACAAAAATCTGATGAAGAGATTAGACAGGTTTGAGGAGTTTATAAGAAAGAACCAAGGTCTAAACCGACACGGTGGCCTGGACTATGACGACCTTTGCCTGTTCCCTAATGTGCAGCTACCTATGGATTTTAAAACCCCCAAGTTCAGCAAGTATGATGGTACCGGGAATCCTAAAACGCACCTTAAAATGTTTGCCAACAAGCTTGGTAAACCAGTGGATGATGAGAGCTTGCCTATGCGTCTATTCCCCGAGAACCTAGAAGGAGATGCTTTGGATTGGTACTCGAACCTGAAATCTCAAGAGATCAAAACTTGGTTGGATTTGTCAACAGCTTTTGTGAAGCAGTATGAATTCAATTGTGAGTTGGCACCGACATGAACAACATTGGAAGGAATCAAAAGGAGACCCTAAGATCACAAGTCATATGCTGCTGATGGAGAAAGTTGCAAAGTTGAGCCTCCCATGACAGAAGAAGAGATTGTTCGTACTTTCATCAAGGCACATGACCCACCTTATTTTGA
This sequence comes from Gardenia jasminoides, assembly GCA_013103745.1. Classification (NCBI taxonomy): domain Eukaryota; kingdom Viridiplantae; phylum Streptophyta; class Magnoliopsida; order Gentianales; family Rubiaceae; genus Gardenia; species Gardenia jasminoides. The sequence continues at coordinate 32,312,217 of CM023095.1, forward strand.
GGAAATTTTCCGAATGACTGGGAGTTCTTTTGCTACAATTGTTAACAAGTTGGAGGAATACGATGAATTTGTTAAAACTGAAAAAATTGTCAATGTGACCGCCCTGAAACAGCAATTGGAAACATTGCAAGGGCAAAATGGCAGTGGGAGGAAACTCCCATTTAAAAAGAATGAAGGAGAAGCTGCTTGTGTGGATCAACCCATCTTCAGGCCCGGTCTGAGTCACCCCACCCATTCAAGTTCATACTTACCTTATCCTTACCATCAGCCTGTTTATCACACCGCCGCCCAAATGCCTCACCCTCGACCTATTTATTTGAATTCCCCATCTTCGCCTTCAACTTCTCAACCTATTTCCTACCCCCGTCAAAACTATGCTCCTAGACCTGCTCCACAAAATTCTGTCCAAAATTCTTTTGAGCATAAGGAAATGCAAAATCAGAAAATTTTTCGGACTTTCACTAATTTGGGCCGCCCCATTGACCAGCTGTATGAGCAGTTGAAGGCCGTTGGAAAAATTGGCACTGTCCCTCCCAAACTGTATCCCCGAGGACTCCCTACGGGTATGATCCCCATGCTATTCAAGGCTACCATTCTGGAAGCCCAGGTCATTCAACGATTAATTGTTGGGCCTTGAAGTATAAAATTCAAGACATGGTGGATGCCGGGGATATAGTTCTGAAAAGAAAGAATGAACAAGGGCCGAACGTCAATAGAAACCCTCTCCAACACAAAGACGCCGCTTGGAATGATCGGTGTGGAGGAAATTGTTGACCATGCTCGCTCATTAAAGAAGAAGATGAGGATGGTGGTGGATCATTTAAGAAAAGGTCCATGATGATATAGAGACAAGGTTATCTCAACTGTTTGTCGGGGTCACCCTTGACACCGATCCTACGGAGAATGTGAGTTTCCTTGATTCCTCAAGAGACCACACAAGATTGGGCTACCGATTGTTCACCTGCTCGAGTAGGTTTTGTAAATCTGGGGGTTGTCTTTGAAAAATGAATCATGCTTTAATCATGCACTTGTTATTTCACTTTTGCCTTTAATTATGCTTCCATGGTATTATCTGTTATCTTGCTTCTTTGCCAAATGAAATGAAATTTCTCCTTTTTCCCTTCCGCTTATGGTCCACTCATTTTATTTTCGTGACATTTATTTTATTTGCTCTTGGATGATCATGAATAAAAAACTTTGACCCTTGGACATCATCCCTTTGGAATTTGATGGACCTAAAATTCTGATATCTCATGAACTTGATATCATCATTTGCAAGATGATCGCAACACACCGAGATTGGCATGAGAAACTACCCTTTGGCATGGAGAATTGCAATCGATTTCTACCGGGCAACACCTTACTCTCATGTATGGATGGAAGCTGGTATTACCGCTGAAGTTGAAACCCCGTCTTTGCGCTTCTAATGGAAGCTCCGCTTGGAAGAAGTCGAATGGACCAAGCAACGCCACGAGCAACCGCCTTTGATCGATGAAAGAAGGTTGAATGCCATTTGTCATGGACAATGTTACCAAAGCAGAGGATGGCTCGGGCTTATAACAAGAAAGATAGACCCCAGGTTCGGGCTGGGGACAAGGTTTTGAAACCAATCCTTCCGAGCAAGAAGAGGCTAGGGAAATTCACCAACCTGGCCGCTCATTATTCAAAAGGTGCTACCCGAGAGCATTATTTCTCATGGAGATGGATGGACAAATTTTTTCAACCAATCAATTCAGACATGTAAAAAAAAAAAAAAAATTTTCATATTATTGAGCAAGGTTTCTTCAGAATTTTTTGCAAAAGGTGGTCCAAGAGCCGACTTCTTCCTTTGCCTAAACACTTCAACCCCGCTTTTCCCCTTTGAGCCTATACAAGAATAATTAATTATTTAGCAAACCCCTTTGAGAATCACAAACCCCACACCGGCAATTTTGTATTTTTTTGAAAAAAAAAAACTAAACCTGGGCAAATTTCTATAAAAAAAAATTTATCCAAGTTTAAACCCGCCTCTACACCACACTCAAAACCCCTTGTAAAAGCCTAGTGTTATAGACCTCCAACTTTTGCAAAAATTTCTGAAAGAATTTTCTCAATCAAAAGGCAATGATGCAAATACATTCCTCTGAATTTTTTGTCGTAAGGATTGTCTAATCGATGCCATCATTTTAACAAACATGTTTAAATTGACTAAAGTTGGGAGTTAAGTCTGCCTATTTTACTTTACATAACTTCAACTGAAAGGTACTAAGGCAAGTTTTGAAAAGCAACAGGGCGCGAGGAAAAGTTCATGGGACAAGGAGGCCGGTGATTATTATCGGTTTACCTTATATCAAGCACCCCTGTCACAAGAACCCAAGGAGATGATATCCAAAGGGGTCAAGGGCACGCCTTTGTTTTAAATGGTTTTCCGACGCTTGGCTATTATTGATTTAAAATGCCATGTTTAGCATTCATTCTATAGTTGTAATGTCATTTAAAATAAAATTGTTTCTTTGCACAAACTTTTGCACATATTTTCATCAAAAGGCGCTTCATCAAAGGACAACCTCTTAGATTACCATGAAGGTATGGGTGATATGGATTCAAGTTGAACGACAGATAGATCCAAGACCGGTAAAGCAAAAGGAATTCACTGACATCGCTTCATCGACGCCCAAGAACTCATGTTTACGGGTTGCTTGAGATACAAGGGTAGAACGGTATGGCGCCATCATTATTTTTTCACCATTTCTTTTCTTTACAGGAAGGGGACAAGTGGCCAATCGGTCCAATCGAGGAAGTCAGTTTTAGTCTGAGTAAATGTTTAGAATGCATGATTAGACCATTTTGAAGCTGCATATAAAAAATAAATAAAGATAGTTGTTTTGAAAATCAAGAAAGGATAAATTTTGGGAAAATTTTGAAAAGTAAGGTTTCTTACCTACACTACCAGCGTTATAGCCCCTACTCAAAATAATAATTTGAAAAAAAGGAAGGATAAAAAAAAAAAATTTTGAAGTGACGCGGTGGTTACGCGGGACCAGCTTCCCTGCTTTTACAAATTCATAGTCTCGAAAGTAACGCTGGTAGTTATGTGGATCACCAGCTCGTCGATTTCTTTGTAAATTCATGTCCTCGAGAAGTAACGCTGGTTGTTGCGTTGTCCACGCTTCATCCCGCTGCTTTGAAATTCATATCTTCGAGTGTAACGCGAGCTTATCGGCTTGTTCCGCTTTTCCTCGCTGCTTTGTTTTATTTCATTTTTCTGAACGCAACGCTGCATCAATTACAGTCACTGCTTCAACCCTTGCCTATTTAACAAAGTTCTCATATGGTAACGCTGGACCAGTAACGCTGGTAGTCCGCTGCTGCTTTCCTGAAGCTCAAAGCGTAAGGCTTCTTCACCGCTCTTTCCTTTTCCCACTCCACTAACTCACCCAAATCCGCTTCTTCTTCCATATTTCTTCACCGTAACATTCCCTAGGCTTCTTAGAACCTTTATCCAACAAACATCACGTAAAACACATCAAAAGCTTCTGGATTGAGGTTGTTTTTCAAACTAAACCGTCAATTGGGGTCAATTCGCTTGTTTTTTGGCTTTTTGCATCATTTCACTCCTCAAACACTCCACTACGGATTATGTAAGAAATCCTAACTAAATTACATCTTTGAATTTCTCAAAATTCTTTCTTTTTCCTTTTTTGCTTTTCTGTTTTCAATTATAATGTTTATTGTTGTTGTTTCTAATGATTATTAGACTTGTTTATGTGATTAAAAGATGTTGGTGAGCCATTTATCTATTTTATTTGTTTTATTTATTTGTTTAATTATTATTTATTTATTTAAATTGTGTAATTTTTGTCAAGTTGTGAATTTAATTTTTGTATTATTGTTAATAGGTTTGATATGATTGTTAGATTACAATTGAGCACGTTTGGGTGGTCAAATGTAGAAGTTGTAGAATTTTTTGTTTTTTTTTAGAATAATTCGGAACTTGTTGAAATTTCTAATCCTGTTTGGAATTTTGTGTGATTTTTTTTGCACTATTGTAGAATTAGAGTGAAAATTAGAAATCACTGAATTCTTTGATTTTTGTACTTTTTACAGAAATTGGGATAAAAATTTGTGAATTGTTGATGGAAATTTATACCGAATTTTCTGTTTATAAACGCCAGATTTTGTTGTGTTAATTTGTATCAATTTCTGAATTTAATTTTTGTATTGTTAATTAATAGGTTTGATAGGATTGTTAGATTAAAATTGAATACGTTTGGATGGTCAAATGTAGAAATTGTAGAATTTTTGTTTAATTTGGAACTTGTTGAAATTTCTAGTCTTGTCTGGAATTTTGTGGGATTTTTGCACTGTTGTAGAATTAATGTGAAAATTAGAAATCACTGAATTGTTTGATTTTTGTATTTTTTATAGGAATTTGGATAAAATTAGTGAATTGTTGATTTTTTGTGAAAATTTATGGAAAAATTGGGAGTTTTGAATTTCGTCACAATTAATCGAATTGTTGAAGTTTTTGTAATTTATAGGAATTGTTGAATTTTAGGGTTTTGTGTGGAATTGTACTGAGTTCTTAGATTTTAGGAATTTAAATGATTTTGGGAAATTTGTTGATTTTTTTAGAAACTTTGGTTTTTTTTTAGGGGTTGGTATGTTGTTGTAAAATTCTTAAGATTTTTCATAGGTTTTGTTAAAATGCCTGAAATTTTGAAAATTTGTTGAATTATTCCACTCTTTGTTCTCAGTAATCCTGTTGGAATTTAAAAAAAAAAATTCTACATTTTTGTGAATTTTAATTGAAATCTTTTAGAATTTTGTTTCTTTTTGGGGCTTTGTAGAAGTTGTTTGATTTTCAGTTTTTTAGAATTTTGTTTTAGGGTGTTTTCCAAGAATTTTAATTTGTTTATGTATTTATCGTCGCTTTATCAAAATTGTTGGCAATTAATCATTTAAAAATTTTTTTCAGGTACTATGTCACGAGCACGTGGCAAGGCATGGTCGAGCCACCCCGACAAATGTGAGGAGAGGAGTGACGCCGCTGGTAGGAAGAGACGGCGATTGAGACAGCCTCCACAGCCAGATTTTGATCACCCTGGTTCTCCTCCAGGAGAACCGAGAGTGGTATCGCTCGAGAGCATAGATTTCTATATGAGCGCACATAGCTCCTCGGAGGTGGACGCGCCCACCGTGATACCGCCCCGCGAGCATTGGGGGGCCCCGACTGCATTGCCTTTACCGCATCTTCTCTCGAATTGGTCCGCCATGTTCTATGCAACATCGGTGACAAGAAGTGGCACAAAGGAGAGAGGATTGAGACCCCGTAGGGGAGTTCGATTGAGATCACCCGGAGCACTATAGCTCGCATAACCGGGTGCGTGATTTAGGGTCCAGCTATTGATTTGAAGAAGGACTTCGCCACCGACCGGAGCGGATCCCTCACATGCTATGGCGCCTTTGAGTCGCATATGAGGAGTTCTGAGTCCTGAGCTGCATCTAAGTCGGCTCGATCTTTTCCAAAGACGCCACCGCTATTTTATACACCCCGCCCACAATGTCATCCCAAGAAGCTGGGAGTTGAGAACAAATGATCTATACTTTTAGATCGTATGTTCCACGTCAGATTCACCATTCGCCTGCATTCTCCTAACATCATTATCGGCCATATTAGGGACGACGGCGAGGACGCCCACATCATTCCACTGGTTTCCTGACTTATTTCTCTCTTTCCTCTCCATGTGGTGGTGATTCCCTCTGTATCCCGCCTACTCCGAGGCCAGGTAGCTGAGCTCAGCATTGGATTGTCGGGACCCACATATAGATGTATCGACATCGCCTACTCCGACGAGAGCCACCCGAGCTACTAGACAGATGAGGGAGTGAGAGGTCGGCTCATTTCGTGACCGCCACCGCACACCACTACTGGATGGCGGCGTTCATGGATACTCTGGCGATTCCAGACCCGATGATCGAGATGGATCGCATGGAGACGCAGCCACGTCACGGTATGGAGGAGCAGATCGGCTTTGAGCACCGACAGTCGTGAGAGGCACATCTCTAAGATTCACCGCCTGAAAGCAAAATTCTATCCTGCAGACCACCGGAGGCTATGGTGGAGCATGTGGGATGATGGATCCGCCCCATGATTTGCTTTTATTCTACTCTGCTTTTATTTCTCTTTATGTTTGATCTTGTATTCTGATTAGGTTTAACTGTTAGACATACTTTTGGTTAAATTGCTTGAGGATGTGTATATTTGTTTAAATTTAGCTTTTATATGCTTATATGTGTTGATTGTGATTTGAAAATTTGGGTTGCTGGCAGGGAGTTTTCATCCAGTTATAGGGGAAACTCTGCCAAAATTTTTTCAAAAAAAAAAAAAAGAAAAAAAATTTAAATTGCACATTTGCCTCACAAATTGATTTGTTTTTCGAAATTTGATTGCAATTGTTTTCATCCTTTTGAAATAAAAGCCCGTGTGATATGAAAATCCTTTTCCATCCCACTGAAATAATTATTATGTGATTGTGACATTGGCATTTTAGAAAGTATGTTTTGTAAAATAGGGAAAATTATGCCTCAATTTTTTCCTATTAAATGAGATCTCTTCTTTATTGGATTTTACAAGAAAATGATTGATATTGTTATAAATGATCCTTTTCCATTTGATATGAAAAAAAAAAAGAAAAAAAGAAAAGAAAGAAAGAAAGAAAAGAAGAGAAAAGCAAAGTGAGAATCAAAGTTCTACCCAATGATTCTAGTACCAAGTAACCGAGGTTTAGCATCTACAAATGTTAACTTTTCAGAAAACGGTGCTTGAATTATGAGTATGCAAAGCAGTTTGAAAAGTAAAATGTTGAGTAACCGGATCTTCACCTAAAAGTGTTGATTTTCGCCAAAAGACATTTTACTATTTGAGCAAGAAGGCATATGTCGAAAACCGAGTCTTCACCTAAAAGTGTTGATTTTCGCCAAAAGACATTATTGCAATTTGAATAAGAGGATGTTTCAAGAACCTTTAGCAGTAAAATCTGAGAAAATATGGAAAAGGCAAGCTTGAATTGACTATATGAGTCGCTTGATTGCAAAATTTGGTGAAAGTGAGAAATCAAGCTTGAATTGTTAAAATTGAGGTATAATTGTCTTTCTTTACTTGACATTATGAGTACTTTGATGCAAATTGAATAATTGCATAATAATGTTTTGCCTAGTTTATGAGGATTTGATTTCCAAGATCACATGGTTTATTTCAATCCCATAACTTGTTTTGATGAATATTTTCTACACTTGAGAACAAGCAATGTTTCAGTAATCAATATCTCATGAATGTGTTTTATTGCATGATTCTCATACATTTTAGTCATTCAATGGCCAACAGCTGTGATCACAAGAGTTTTTTTTTACACTTTATGATTAAAAAAAAAAAAGGAAAAAAAAAGAGAAGAAAAAGGAGGATTTGAATTGCCATGGACTAATTGGTTAATATTTCATGACTTCGTAGTGATTAACGATTAATCATGACATCGGGCAATTTTGTTTTGAGAGAAGTGTCTCCAATTTTGATAATGCATTCAAAATTAATTTTGCCTAAAATTTGCGATCAAGACGATGGCAACATATGTGGATTTGTTCCAACCCCGCAGAGAAGGGTTTCAGCTTACACTCTTCAACTTTTCCAAAATCCATCAATTCTTGAAAAAAAAAAGAAAAAGAAAAAAAAAAGGAAAGAAAAAAGAAAAGAAAAAAAAAAAAAGAAAGAAAAAAAAAGAAAAGAGAAGAAAAGTCATTGTTCTATCAATCACTTTTTCAAGTCAAGAAAATCAAAATCGAATTGCACCATTTCATCGAGTGCATCATTACCGCATTTTACATTTATCATGTTTGAACAACTTGTGTTTATTTTTCAAAGTCCGCAATCCAAGATTTATATTTTCATCTCTCCTCATCTAGTCATTCGTCCAGTCCAATCCCTTAATCAAGAATATTTAGTCATTCGTGTCGTCCAATCCCACCAATAGTATTTTAGTCATTCAGTGCTCGTCCAATCCCACCTAATCAGTATGTTTAGTCATTCGTGCTCGGTCCAATCCCACCTAAGAGTATTTTAGTCATTCAGTTCTGTCCAATCCCACCAAGAGTATATTTTAGTCATTCGTGCTCTGTCCAATCCCACCGTTATAGTATATTTTAGTCATTCAAACTGTGCTCTGTCCAATCCCATCAAGAGTATTTTTAGTCATTCGTGCTCGTCCAATCCCACCGACATTTTAAAGTTTGTCATTCAGTGCTTCTGTCCAATCCGACTAATCAGATATTTAGTCATGCTCGTGCTGGGTCCAATCCCATCAAGAGTATATTTTTAGTCATTCAGTGCCCAGTCCAATCCCATCAAGAGTATGTTTAGTCATTCAGCTCTGGGTCCAATCCCACTCAATCAATAGTAGTCATTCAGTGCTCTGTCCAATCCCAATCAGTGTATAGATTTCATAGTCATTCGTGCTCTGGTCCAATCCCAATCAATCAGATATGTTTAGTCATTCTGTGCTCTGTCCAATCCCATCAATCTTATGTTTAGTCATTCAGGCTCGGGTCCAATCCCATCAAGAGTATATTTTAGTCATTCAAAGTTCTGGGTCCAATCCCACCTAATAGTATGTTTGTCATTCGTGCTCTGTCCAATCCCACCTGGCCACTGTGCTCTGTCCAATCCTTAACTGGACAGTAGCATTATCTGTGTTTGTCCAATCCCACCCATTAGTTCCAATTTGAAAAGACTTTCATTGCTGTCTCAGCCTCTCGCTGCACCTACCTCCTTCTCAAAATTCTACCTTCTATGAAGTTCTCATTGGCCGGGCACCTCCTTCTACCTCCCCTTCTTCAAAATTTAAATTCTGTGCAGGAGTTCCAGCCTGCACCCTTCTATCTCCGTTTCACATTTAAATTTCACATGTAGTTCCTCCGCTGGCACCCTCTATCCCCTTCTTCAAATTTAATTCTTGTTGTGGAGTTCTAGCCTCACGGCACCCTTCTATCTCCCCTGTTTGATATTTAACTTTATGCTACAGTCTCACCGGCAACCCTTCATCTCCGCTCTTGAATTTTACAAGATTCAAGATTCATTTTATTATAGTTCATTTGCATTGAACCACGCTTGACCCGATTCTCATGTCGAGAGATAGGCAACTCTACACCGAAGTTCGGTCACATTATGCATTTTAGTTTGAAAATTGGTAATTTAACATCTCCGGGCCAATGGTTCTGATACAACCAACAAAACTAAGCATTTAGGCCCACGTTTTGTCTAGCTTCAAACTCGCAAGAGAGGCAAGTCGTAGACACCAAATTTTGACTATTTTATTTGTTTTCATATGTTTTATCTATTAATGTTTAGTTATTTATTTTGAATATTCTAATGCATTTTCCTCATTTTGTAGGTTTAAAAAAAAAAAAAAAAAAGAGAAAGTCAAAACGCAAGACATGGATTAGTCCCACAGAACTAGTCCTCTGTAACCCCGATAGTTTAAAAAAAATGACGGATTTTTCCGTAACTTGATCATCCTTTCCACCTGTATTTTCCATGCTTGAACGATAAGAAACCTATTTAAACATTCCCCAACTCACCCCTAACCCCTAACAACTCATCTAACGCTCAAATTAGCTCACCTCATCCCAAGAACATCAAAACCCTTAGTTCTAGGTTTGGTGGCTATAAATAGCCTAGATTAGGGTTTAACAAGAAGGTTGAGATCTGAGAGAAAAGAGGGAATTAGAGAGCTTTGAGAGAGAAAAGCAGAGAAAACGGCTGGAATTGAGAGGAAAAGGAAAAGAAAGAAGAAAAGAAAAGCTAGGTTTCACACTCAGGAGATTATTCTTGAATTCTCTTCCTCTCTCTTGTTTAGATTCAAGCTCCCATTCGTAACATCCCTTATACTCTATTTACCGCTTTTGATCTGTAAAATACCTGAGATTTGGACCTTTGGTGGAACCAAGGTCTTGAATAGTTTTTCTTGTTTGGGATATTGATGATGATTATCACCGTTATATGAGCATGTTAGGTTTATAAAGCCCTTGGTAAGGCTAGTAGATTTGACGCTTAAAAATCGACGCTTGATGCTTCGCTGATGATGTCGCTTGTGATTCCTCGAAATTTGAAAAATGTTCTTCACTTTGAAGATGTGAAGAAACGCTGACTACTTATGCTGGATGATTCTGTAACGGTCCGCAAGGCTTCCTTGAATGTTTGAAGTTGTGAAGAAACGCTGACTCTCATGGATTCATTTAGCTGTGAACGCCTCCGCTTCGCTGAATACTTGAAGACGGAAGAAACTGATTGTTACGCAGCACCCCAGAACAGTCCGCTTCTAACCCAACAGTTCTTCCCTTCCCTTTTCGTCTATTTGATGATATCGATGTTTAAGATCTGCCTTCTTCGTTATTTTTTGTTTTGACATGATCCAATGCTTGTTTTGATGTTTTAAATAGATCCCTTGCCTCCCAAGATTTTGCTTTGTGATGTTGTCCAAAACCGAAGCAACCTTCCCGATATTTTGAAGATGGAAGAGACGCTGACGGTTACGCTGGCTGAGTCCGCCGTCCGCTTTCCTCAACTTTGATTTTCAACGCTGGACCGTACGCCTGGCTCGGTCCGCTTTTCACCAGAACCTCTCGCTTCTCAGACTGCTTGATATTTCCCGCTCTTTTGTTCCTAATCTTACTCTATTTCCTAGTATTATTTGTGTTGCTCATGTAATCTGCTAGATACCCTCTCTTGAATTTTGATTGGTTTTTCCTTTAAATTGGTACCTTGATCCCCTTGTTTGACATCGACCTTGATAATCATTCCCATCATTTAAGGATTCATTAAGGCCTCACATCAAGGGATGGTAACTTCTTTCCCTATTATGTGCTTATTATGTGTTTTTGCATGATTTTGTATGTTTTAAATTAAGTTTTCCTTGTTTTATTCATGTCTAGTCTTATTTATGTTATTTAATTTTGAGTAAATCATTTGGAGGTCTTGGATGCCAAGTTGTAATAGATAGGTTTAATTTGGCAAAAAAGTGTATTTATTCTAGAAAATGTAGTTAGATTATTATCCGAATTTTCCCTTAGAATGTATTTAGGTTCCCCAATGTAATAATTAGGTTTTATATGCTTATTTTGCATGCTTGCATGATTATGTGTTTATTTGTTTTCCCAGGGTCTTGCATCTAGATATTATGCCTATGTGTTATGTGTTTGTGTTTTATGTGTTTATTTGCTTTATTATCATGTCTACATGTTTATTGTAAATATATTGAGCGTCACCACACTAGTCCAACGCTAGTTGTGGTCTTCCTCTTCGATTTTCACTAATCCAATGTTAGTGAGAACCTTGACGAGGGCTAGTCCAATGCTAGACCCTTAAAACTGCTCATGCATTAGATACAAATTTCACACACTTTCCACTTTAGAGTTTCTTTCCATTTTGCATGTCACTATTCTCCCCCATCCCATGTAAAACATCTCATTTAGTTTTCTTTTATTAGATTAGTGCATTTAGGCATTACCTTTCATTAGGAAAAGAGCAAGCTATCTAGCCTTAGCACGCTTTTTATTCCTTCTATGAAAAGAAGATTCAAAGTCACGAACTTAGTCCCCCGCACCCATTATGTTGCATTATCCCTCTTAGGACATACAGTATTATTTTAAACCTATCAAATTCATTCTTTAAAATCAATTCTTTCTCTTCATGTTTTAGCATTCAAAGTCAAAAAACCATTTTCTTAAAATTGCATCTTTTGGAAATTCAAGTTCTCTTTGCACTTAAAATTGATCTTTCAAAAAAATCCCATTTCTCTTGATACTTTAAAAATTGCATTTTGAAAACCCTATTTCCGCTCATTCGAAGTCTCATCATTTGCATTTTCGGACCTCCTCGAGATCAAAATTGATGACACAACCAACGTGATCACCTCAATCACACCTCACAGACATTTTGCCCTCTCATCCAACATTAGGTTTTGGTTTGCATCCATATAGACAACATCCAAATGTGATAAATTTTAAAGTTAGAATTAGAAATTTTCAACTAAATCTTGCAACTAGCTTTTGCTAGGTATATGCCTTAGAGACCAGTAACATCGATCTTTGCCTCTCCTTCTTTCCAACCTGTGGACCCGAACCTTTTCTCTAGTTTTCAAAGACCTGAGTCGTAAAAGGGTTTTCTTGTTTATTTTCATTAATTAAATCTTTTTGGTGACTTGGTACACCTAAACTCCATACCAAGTGGCGACCCAAACTTTTCTAAAACCCTTTTCTAGACTTTGTTTTTGGTCCAAACCGTCAGATTAGTCCCATGACCCTTCCCTTCTTTCTTTTTCAAAATCAAATCTTTCCTTTTCCACACACACACATTTTTGTTTCAAATGGATGCCGGTCGGATGATAATTAATTGCACAGTCAGAATCCTCCAGAAATCGATCCATCGATGTTGCCTTTAAGTCTAGCTCTTTGTTTGAGAACAAGAATATTTCAAATTTTGCGACCAGATAAACCTAAAAATAACTCCCATATAGGTAATCGCCTTATCTCTTGTAAGAAAACAACCTAACACAATTTAAATCATGGGTCGGTGAAGGTTTTGCTTCATGAGGTTTAGTTTCCAGAGATGCAAAAATGCAATCACCTCCCATTTTGCATCAAAAACACCCCAGCCTTCTCAAGTGAGCATCAGGTGATACACAAAGGAAACCTGCCTTCCCATTCCCAGAAGGGGCCAAAACCCCAGGACTCTATAGGTCGCTTCTTCAATTTGGAACCAGTTTCACATTTAGAACTCCAAACAATTTACCATGTTTTGTCAAGTCGCCATTCCGCTATTCACGGTAAAACCTTAATGAACTACTGAGCACATCCCTCACAATCCCAAAGTAAACTACTTAACCTGCAGGGGTTTTCCTGCTTGTTTCCACTCAAGCACAGCTTCTACTTTAGTTGGATCTACAACAATGCCCCATTCTTTTGAAGCTTACATGCCTAGAAAGGAAACTTGCTCCAACCAAACCTCACACTTACTAAATTTGGCATATAATTTGTGGTCCCTTAGGGTTTGTAAATGATCTTAAATGTTGTTCATGCTCCCTCCGGGATTTTGGGGAATATACCGGTCGTCATCAATGAAATTCACCTCACAACCTGTCCGACATAGGTTTGAACACCCCATGTATTAAATTCATGAATGTCACAAGGGCATTTTCACAAACCAAAAGGCATCACTACAAACAAAAAAAGTGCCCATATTCAGAATTAAAGGCAGTCTCTTTAAGTACATCCTCTTCCCACTTTAGTTGGTAATATCCCCGTTCAACTTTAACTTAAAACACCTCACATACTCTTAACATCAATAATTCATCTATATGGGTAAAAGGGTGGTTTATTCTTCACAAGTGACATCATTTAGCCCCGAGCAATCTATGTATAATCTTAAACTACTATCCCTTCTTTTACAACACACCGGCGCCTCCCTGGGAGACTACTCGCTGTGATAAAACCATCGTCAACAAATCTCAGTTGTAACTTTAACTCCTTAAGTTCAAGCAATATCTCACATGGTGCTTCTTTAGAACTAGCCTGTTCCGTGTAAAAGGCCAATCTTAGTTCCACCCCTTCCTCTATCCTGCAATGATACCTAATTCATCGAAAACATCCGGAAAAATCATTTACCACCAAAATTTTACCTCAATCTTATCTCCGTGAGTATATTAATTCAGGGAAAGTTAGGTAACTCAGGCTCCTTTGCTTAACAATTTCTAGTCCTAAATTCCCCAAATAAAGCTATGCATTTAGGCCAATCTACTCCTTCACTGCCTAATCTAGTTGCGCCTTGGCATGCAAAAACTCCACCACTTTAGTCTTTACAATTTACTCACAGAGTATCGTCAAACCCGCCCATCCCTATAATGATCATATCCCTTAAGATCCAAACCAATCAAATCCACCACCACAATTCCCACCCAAATCTCAGCTTTTATGTACACCACGTTCGGCAATTAAACTTTATCTCCGCAGGGTGTCCTAAACTCTCCAAGTCATAGGTTTGATCTAGTTTTACATCTATACCACACATAAAAGCAGGGTTTTACAAAAGAATGAGTTAAAATCTAGATCACTAAAGCTTAGCCAATCTGTGGAGTGTCAGGAATTGCATTCTCTTCAACCACCTCTGGCCATTCGTGAGCTTGGTTTTGGTCCAAGGCATAAACTTGAAGGGTAACTGGTTCATTTCCACTTGTAGGGTCGGGTTGTTTGGGAGTCGAGCCTGAGTCCAGGGATTGGACCGTCCTTTCCCCTTCACGAGCTGGCAGACTGCACTGCCGACATGCTCAAGACTACCACGGGCCAAGACGCTTTCTTTCCTTTCGCTAGCTATTCCACAGGTGGTTTGTCTTCCACAATACAGTTCTCCCGAGACATAACAACCTCCCTGAGACACACTGCTGTTAACCCCACTTTGAGCTCCTGTTGATGCACTCCTCTCAGGAGTCCCTGAAATCCTGTACCCTCCTGGGGCCGCCTCTTCCAAACTCTGGGGTTGGAACCATTTGATCAACCCTGCCCAGAAAGTGCTACTAGATGCCCTCGCTTTTGTTTAAAAGTCCTAACTTGAGCCCTCCTAGCTCCTGCTCAACTCAGCCTTCTGAGAGCATCTCCGAAGTATTAACTGGTCACAGCCTAAATCCCTTCTCACTTCTATATCGCTTAGTCCTTGTATAAAATGCTTGATCCTTCTTTTGTTCGCTTGTCACCAATTCCCTCGAGCAAATTCTTGATAACCTAGTAAACCAAGGCCTCATACCAGCCACACCTCACAAAGTGCCCCGCCTAAACTATAAAACTCCATCCCTCTCGGCCTTGAACCATATAGGTGGAAGGAATTCGGTTAAATTTTATGAGGTCCCTCGATTTTTTCTCAATTTTGAAAATATTAAATAATGTTAATTATAATTATTTTGTCTGCTAAGGTAAGTTAGTAATACGTAACTGAACGAAGTACAATGC